>CATIWF010048398.1:0-21493 GCA_949630135.1 Balakata baccata
AAGTTGAAGAAAAATCAAGAAATTATAAAGGTATAAATTCTGAATTTTCTTTGGTTAAATTAGTTTTAATTGGCACATGTATAATCCTTTGATTCGGGTTTTGAAAAATTTTATTTTCCGCTGCGTTATATGTATGTGATATATGATCAAAACCCAACTCCCAGTAGGCCCAAACGGGCTGCTGCACGCTACAATTGGCTATAAAAAGGCCAATTGGGCATTTTTGATTGATGACTTTTCATTTTCTTCTCCTTTTAATTTTGATCTAGTTTTTTGATTTTCTTTTGGATCTAAAAGAGTCCAAAAGACAGAAAATAGACAAATAAAAATTTTTGGGAAAAGAAAAATTTTTTGAGACAACAAGAAAATTAAGGAGTTTAATTTTCCTCTCAAATGAACATACACCATTGCTAGCATTTTGAGATATGTTCAAGCCATCTCCCTAGTGGTTTTATCGTCTCATCTTCGCATAGATATTGTTAGAGACAATCCAAGATTGGATTGTTGTAGTTTGCTACAACCCAACAAGGTGAGAAGTTGAAGAAAAATCAAGAAATTATAATGGTATAATTTCTGAAATTTCCTTGGTTAAATTAGTTTTAATTGGCACAAATAGAATTATTTGATTCGAGTTTTGAAAAATTTTATTTTTCTCTGCGTGATATGTATATGATACATGCTCAAAACCCATCACTAATTACCTTCGAATACCTCAAGCTGTACCCAATCACCACTCTATGAGCAACCTCTTTGAGGCAACAAGGAATGAAGTCAAAGCATAAAATAAGTATCCAAGATATCCTTGAGTACCTCAAGTCTAAGGATACTTGCCCCATTGCTATAATGAGACTATCACTGACATTTGAATAGATAATCCATATGATTGTCTCATAGTAGGTCATCCAATATATTTGAGTACTCTTAATAAGCATCCACATGTTAACTTTGAACATCTCATGTTCACAGCTTGATCCAATTAAGGAGTATAACATGTGCTACTCTATCCAGATCAACAATGTACTATCTTGTAGATCCTATGACTAGGGATAATTTAAAAACTAATATAATTACACATGATAGGAATCTCATTATCATGATCCCATAATGATTTCCTTCATGCTATATTTCATATCATGGACTTTTATTAATTAGTTTAAAATCTATATCAATTCATATACAAATAAATACTAATGTAATGAAAGAATGACTTTATAAATCTATACACAAAGTGCATAAGGCAATTGCCTTTTGGACACATCTCTAACACACTTAACTCTTGTTGGTATACTTGTGGCGTTGATTTAATTTTTTTTTATATATTATCAATTTCTTGTTGTTTTGGGGTGTAAAATTTCATTTGCAATAAATTTTAATTTAATGTTCAACAATCAAATTGACTTGAAGATGGTCTAGATTTTAATTATAGGAGTACTAGTACAAAATATACTTTATACAAAAGTCAGATGCATCTATTTTAAAAATAACAGACATATTTATTGATGCGATGGTATTTTTGTAAATAAAATCTCAACATGTACACTCAAATGTGTCTATTTGGAGATTAACAGACGTATCTGAGGAGTCAGATACGTCTATTTTGAAAAATAGAAGCATCTAAATTGCTCAAATACATCTATTCAAAGCCAACCAGATGCATTTGAGCGTGGGGTTTTTTCGTACAACGCATATGTGTTTGTTTAGCTGGTAACCAAATGCATTCGCTCTAGTTATAAAAACCCAGATTTATCCTCCTCAATTACCATTTGCTTCCAAAAAAAAAATTCAGAAAACCCTATTCCATTTCACGTCCTCCAATCCTGAAACAAGTCATTCGTTCAATTCACGCCAAATAGTAAATCTAGAAAGTGGAGTTATCCTACTCTCAATTCTTCCCTCTACAACTATAACGTTGAACTCTCATCAATGGTGAGTATTTGGTTAGGGTTTCTTTTTTTTTCTGATAGTTTTGAGATTTTAATGTTTGTTTTCTTTACACTTTTTTTTTGTAAGCTTTACCAAATCAACAAACTGTGGGTTATCCTAGCTTTAAGCTCGTGATTGTTAGTGATGGAGACACTGATAACATTCTCTGTTCCTTTCTTTCTTTCTTTTTTTTTTTTTTTTGCTTCTTTACCAAATATATCCCTTGGTTTCTCTTTACTTTCAACTCCTGACATTTCTCCTCTTCAATTACTTTCTCTATTACCTTCTAAAAGCAGGTCTCAAGTTTGATTTCTTTTTCTTTTTATTAAAAAAAAATAATTCAAGAAAGCGTATATGTCCAAATGATTTTAATTTTATGAGTTTCATTTTGGGTACTTTCTCAGCTGCAGAACAATGGTCGTGGTCAACTCGTGATGGCTTGCCTGTTTCTCTCATGAATCGGCTGCCTTGGAGGAGAACGTTCTTGCTGTCCTAGCTCGAGTGTTGCTCCTGAAGAGTCAGTCGATTAATGTTTTTGCTACTAATTAATTTTAGGTTTTAACTGAGATTTTTTTTTTAGGTTACATGACTAAAAAAATGAAAATTTGAGAATTTTTTTTCTTAATTTCCTGTACATTTTCGAGTAGCTAGGAGGTGCTATTTTGGTAATCATATTTATTACTTACTTTTTGTGGGAGGTGGGTAGGGCTGGTTTTCGTCTGTCTTTCTTGTTTGTTTGCTTTTAATTTCAAAAGACATAATTAATGGTTGCTTTGGAGGTTGAAGCTTGTAACTTAGGAATGAAGCTTTCTAGAGAGCTTGAGAAATTGATGTCATTATGAAATGTTGTTGCTGCAACTTGTTCCCAAGAGAATAAATTGATTGTACTTTTCTTTTCCTATGATACCTTCTAACTACAATGAGAAGCTGATTTATGCTTCTTTTGTATTTCAATATGTGATTATATTCTAATCGAGTGATTTTAGCAACTACTTTCTTACCCCATCAGGCATGTTTGCCAGAGGATTATATTCAGCGAGATTGAAGGTATCTTGAGTTGGTTAATGAAATGTAATATGCAGTTAGGGTCTGTTTTTCTAATTGATTAATGGTCTCAAAGTGCTATAGACTCATTTATGCATTCATTCTCATAGGTAGAGCTTTTACTCTTTATTCTGTTGTATTTTTGTTTGCTATCAATATCTTCATTCTATTGCTTATGCAAATTGGATGAATCACTAGAAGGTCAAAAATTTTATTTAAGGAAATTAACTAACTGCCTTTATATCAGATGTGTTTATACCCCACCTATCCTCTTATAAAAGATAACATCTATCTTTTGTATAGTACAACATGGTCCATCATTCAACAAACATATTATTTGATAATCTACCATCTTTTGCTAAGATTTTAGCTAGTGTTGAACTATATACATAACTATATTTGATGTATATGTTTTCGGCCAACTATCTTAATTTGGATCATGTTTAGTTATTTCTTTCCACATTTATATTAACCAGGAAAAAATTCAATTGGTAATGCTTAATAATAAAATGGAGAGCTTAGCCTGTGTATTAGGTTGTGTTTTATAATTTCTTCTCAATACTCAAATGTTCAAATCCCAATCAGAAGTTGCATCTTCATTTTGCTTATTAGCTAGTTGTTATATGGGGTTTTGTGTTTCTGCCTCTTGTATATTGGTTAGTGATTTTTGTCATTGATGTTAACCCTTTTGGGCTATATATATATATATATATATATAAGAATACATACCTGACCTAAGAAATAAACTGCCATTAAAAGAGTATTATACCTTTTTAGCAATGCTTTTTCTTTTACTTCATGGTAACAAAATATTTTCTTTGTTCTATTTTCATAAATTTAAAAAAAACGTATAAAGAGGATAAAAAATTATGTATATTTTCTTGCATACAAGAATAAGAAAATAAAACTCAAACCCACCATTGCAAGGAAAGAAAAAGTAAAATTAGTAAAACATGGAACCATTAACTTTATTACTTACTATTAATGCATTGGCATTTGTTTACTAATACAGGTCAAAAGGGAAACATTGTTGGAATCATTATACCTTAGTTTTGTTTAGAATCAACAACATTAGATTATCTTGTTTCATTGGAGAGTGATATTTTTGTTCTCACATATGATGGAAACATAGCTAAAGTTGTTAAAGGCCACCAGAGGTATATTTCTGACATCAGTTTACTTTTTATTTGGTCATATATGTGTATAATAAATTATTTGTTGTTTTAGAACTGATTTAGCACTATTCCCTTGGCTTCAAATAATGATTTTGGAATTCAAATCCCTTTCAGTTTTAAGATTTCAAATTTCTGCTTCAATCAGAGGATAATATTTTGTGTATGTCCCTAAATCAAGATAGTTCTTTATTATTGCTTGTGAAACTATTGCCATAATTATAATTTTATCCTTTGATTGAAACAAAAATTTATAATTTATTGACTTTTTTTTGTGGGTTTTTGCAACAATTGTTATATCAACTAAGAAAAGTTTTAACTTTTTTTTCCTTTTTTATGGACTATTTATTCCTCTTTCTCTGTAAAGCCAATACTCCATCTTGACTTCTTTCATGTCTGATATGTCATATTCCTTGGATTCAAGAAAATAATTTTACTAGATGTAAGGCTTTTGATTGATTTGATAGTCATATACAATAATGAGTCAATGAGTTGGGATGAATTTTCATATGCTATAAAAAGAAGAGCATGCAAATCGAATGGGGAACCCAACAAAGAGGTTGGTGATTCCAGACATACCAAAAGAAGAGGACTACTTCTATTCCTACCTAGAAGAATGCTTGTAGCCTTCATAGGATAATTCGTTGGATCCTTTGAGCAGCACATGACAGTTATATTAGGAGATTCTGATGTTTTATTAAATTTATAGTTATATTAGGAGATTATGATGTTTTATCAAATTTATTTATTGTTATAAATATTGAAAAAGATTTTAGAAATTTAATTTTTTTTTAAAAAAAATGGACTCAAATGTGTGTTATTTGGAAAACAAACATGTTTGAATCACTCAGATGTGTCTGTTTTAGAGAAACAGATATATCTAAGTGACTCAGACATGTCTGTTTTATAAAAAATACACACATCTGAATTATTTAGATACGTATGTTTTTTAAAGAATAGACGCATCTAAGTGTACCTTCAGATATTTCTCCTTTTTATATGTCTATTTATAAATAGACGTATTTGACATAAAAAAACATATACAAGAGACCATTTTCTATGCTAGTGGAGATTGCATCAAATTAAAATAAAAATAGGTAGAAGAGACAATGTGGAGAAAAACAAGTAAAGAGCATAAAGCCACAAGAATGGATAACAACAACAATAATAATAATAATTTAATAATTAATTATTATTATTATTATTATTATTATTATTATTATTATTATTATTATTATCTTTTTGGCAAATTGGATGGATTTGGTTTTCACCTGGCAAACCTTATAGATCAGTTCAATTATATATTTTACTTTGGTGGGGTCAGATAATACAAATGAGTACAGACAAGAAAAATATATGATAAAAAAATGGGCTGTTTTACTCACGATATTATTACCCCGGAAATTCACAGTAAATATATGAAACATTAAAAAGAAGAATTGCGAATGGGCTCTCGACCCTAAGAAGCGATCTATGTGCTATTTAATCTTTTATTCTTTCTTGACTTCTATATGGGCCAGATATAGTTAAAGTTATAAATATAGATAGAAAAAAAATAAAGAGAAAAGATTAGTAAAGTGAAAAAAATAAAAATATTCTAATTAACATGATCTGATTCTACAAAAAGCCAGAAAAAGAGTAAGAAAGTTGCTTCTGCAATATGCTGATATGCTAAATGATTAAACAACTTTTAAAATAAAAATTAAATAAAGCCAGGAAAGGAAGATCCACGAAGAAAAAAACAATAATAAAAAAAATAAAAACTAATATAATCACGAGTAGGGCAATGAATGTTGTATGATTTCATTGGACAATGAATTGAATATGAGTCTGCACATAAATTTATATATAGAAAATGATTTTTGTAAGGGAGTGAGCGATGGGTCTATTATTGTGATAATTAACAATATATAGAATTATGATATGTTAGTAGATATGTTAATATATACATTAAAATGGAAATTAAGGGTTGGCTACTTGTCCCTTTCACACTGAGCTGGTGATTACCAAAATAAAATAAAAATCACAAGTATTTTATAATTTTCTTCTCTTGATGATAGTATGCCTTGGCCTCTACCATTTTGTAGTTGTTATAATCAAGATTGTAAAAATCGGTCCGAAAAATGAATCGAAAAAGACAACAGATCATGAATTTAAGGTCGAATCGGAGTCGAACCGGTCTATGTGATTTTTTTATAAAATATAACATCTTATATATAATAAATCAATAAGACATAATTTATCTCATATATAATAAAAATATAAACACAATATTTATAGTATGTTCAAGAAGAGCAACGTCCACAAGAGTAATGTTATAATCACATCCAAAAATTAAAATTATGTAACGATGTATGTTAATATTGAAAAAGCAAATACTAGAATTCAAAATTTATCTAATGTACACAACTTTTAAATAATTTTATGAATAATTAAAATGAATATTAAAAAAAATTTAATAGCAAATACTATTAATATATAAATATATAATTAGATTCTAAATTAAATTAAGTTTTTTATTAATAAAAATAATTGATACTAAAATTTTTTAGAATATATAGTGAACAAAAGATTGGTGCAGTATTACAATAAAATTAATTTTTAAATGACTTGCATATAAAATCGCAGTGGGTGCAGTGGTTAAAGCTTATCAATTTATGCTGTCCACCCGAGTTCAAACCTTGCATTTGTCATATTTGAGCAACATTTTCTACCCGTCCAAACTGGATGAACCATATCGGGTTGGCTGGTTTCCGGTAAAATCGGCTGGTTCACCGGTTTTTTTGCCAAATTAAAACATCACTGGTTCTAGTGCTTAAAACTGGCTGGTTTCCAGTAAAATTAAACTGGTTCTAGTGCTTAAACTGGCTAGTTTCCAGTAAAATCAGCTGGTTCACCGATTTTTTTTTTTTGCCAAACAAAAACATCACTGGTTTTAGTGCTTAAATCAGTCTAAAAACCAGTTCCCAATAGAATGGTTAAATTAGGCCGGTCTAGTTTTTCTAACCAAGGTTATGATTCAAACATATGTTTTCTTGGCCAAAAAAATCATCAGTGGTTCTAGTGCCGACCAGTCTAAAAACAGTTTCCAATAAAATGATTAAATTAGGCCGGTCTAGTTTTTCTAACCATGATTATAATTCAAACATATGTTTTCATTTGGAAGAAAGAACAAAAAAAAAATGGAAGAGAGATCTAAAGAAAACCCAGCACCTAAAATCTTAAAAATCTGGAAAAAAAAAATCAATCTAAGATTGAGGATTAAAAATGTATAGAAATACAGATGCATATATAAACACAAACAGTACTAAAAGCTAAAAGCACCTGAAACTGCAAATTCAGAGACCCAAGTGTCACCTCACTGCTAAAACAATTGGCCATTCCATGGGGGAGAAAGCCAATCAAGAACCCACAGTTGCAGCCACATTGCAATCAATGGGGCCTGCTAGTAGCCAAATGATTCGATTTCCAACTCTTATGAAGCAAGTTAAGATTTCAATACTTGTAACCGAAAGAAAAGATGTATCAATAATTTGTCAGTGGCATCTGCAACTACCAATATTCAGTGGCCATTGGGCAAAGAATTCTTTTCTTTAAGGTAACAAATTTGGTTGCAGGTCAAAATGAATATTGATATGAAAATTTAATTAATTAGGCTAGTTTCCTTATACAAATGGAAATCCAATTGAGTTTATCTGGAAAAGAGAAATATGTAGAAGGGTTTTATTAATTAGATCCCATGTTCATCTAAATTGTGCAATTTTTTTTTCTTTTTGAAGCATCTAAATTGTGCAAGTTAAAACGGCATTAATGAAAAAGAGAGAAGCATTCCTAAAAATTCTGTTGAATTAAAGAGAACTGTAATTAAGATTATATTTATAAATAACTGATGATAATTACTCACAATCAAGACAGAGTATGCGAATATTATGATTATAAACTGAAAACTATACGGCTGTAGTTGTAGCAGCTGGGGTAGTAGCAGCAGCATCAACAATAGTATCACCACCACTAGCGCTGGAAGAAACACTACCCCCTCCAGCTCCACGAGGAGCAGCCGAAACCTTGGCGGAAGTAACAGTAGCAGCAGGCCTTTTCCGTTTCTTCTTCTCGTAGGGAATTCCCCTCGCTTTGGCTTGCCCTTCTCTCACTTCCCTGAGATAAATCCTCACAGCCCTGGCGCCAAATGGGTTCGATTCAGGCTGTCCACCGTTCTCTTCGTAGGAAGCTCTCAAACGTCCGATGAGCGCGTCAAGGCTACCCCAAGCCTGTTTAAGGGGGCAAGCACAAGGTGCGGGAGGATTCGGGTGCCCGAAATACGGACAACCCGTAATATGTACCTTAGTCTTACCAAATTGATCTAAATACTTCAAGAACTCGATTACATTTGCACCACTGCATCGAGCTAGTGTTAGTGGTGGCTTATGATTCTTTAAATACTGTAAAAAAGTATTCCAGTCTCGTCTCTTTTGAGACTCGTACCGGCTCGGTGGAGCTTGAGATGATCCTTCACCTTGTTGTTGTTGAGCTGCTGATGATGGGCTCGGTTCACCACTACTAGGGTCGGGTGTTCCAGTCCCTCCTCCTCCGGATGCCGACTCCATAGTAATCGATAACCTATTTTTTAATCTCTCTAATGATCGATCAATACAATACTAAAGAACCTAAGAAAAAAAGAGAGATGGGTTCTTCTTGACCAAAGTTGGAAAAGCTTGAAAGTTGAAAGGAGTGCTCTTGCTGGTTCTTCACATCTTAATATTAGCAGGGATCTTTTCACGGGCGCAAGATTACGTTTTGTGTTTCTTTATTATGGTGAGAAGGAGAGGGCTTTCTCAGAGGAGAAGAAAGAGAGTAAGAGAGATTTGTGATGGGACGTTAAAAGAGATGAGTGAATGAATGACAGTTTGTTTTTCTAGAGAGAAAATAATAATAGAAAATAAAAATATAAAACTAGTTGATAAAAGATAGTTTTTCTACAAGTATAAAAAAAAAATCAAGTTGAAAAAATTAATTAAATTAAGAAGGCTAATGTTAATAAAACAATTGACGTAATTAGATGTTTTATTAATAAAGTTAATAAAACAAATAAAATATTTACTATTTATTAATAAAATAAATAAAATTAATTAATTGTTTTATTCAATTTTTTTTCATGTAAATAGTTTAAATATTTACTATTTGAATTTGGAATGAATACTTTAATATAATCCGATGTTTAATTGGTTTGATATCTGACCTTAGAACTGATTTATGGAGAGAAAACCAATAACAAAATAAAAATAGTAGAAAAGTTACGAGAGATGTGGAGTGGAGGTGGAGTGTTCATATTTGACGAAATTTCACATGGTGGCCCCTATCGAAGTGACATGTTACTATTCACCACCGGCGGCCCCCTTCTCCACTCTTTTATTTTTTCTTCATAACTTCACGTATCTATCACCTGCGTGCGTTTTAAACGGTATCGCAATTGAATCCACTGCTTGCTTCATACGCGTGCTACACACTGCTTCTTCCCTGCGTTTGGCATATAATTGCTTACAGAGGTGGTGGATCGGGTGGCAATTAATATGGGTCTTCCTTGGGTCAAACTATATATTTCTAGTGTACCACAAAAATGTAAATAAAAAAAAAAAAGAAGGAAAGAATGTAAATGAGACCATTCGAGTCGAATTGGAATTACGACAAGTTCGAAATTTAAAAATTTGCTGTTCTTTTTTTAATTATTTAAAATTTGATTTAAAATATTTGAGTTATTTAAAATTAATTTAATAAAATTTAAGTTGACAAAAAATTTTAATAAATAATGTAATTAATTCGATTCGACTTCAAATTGGCTTGATAAAATGATAGATTAAGCTTTTAAATATTAATGATATAAATATAATTTAATAAATAATAAAAATAATAGTTATTTATTGAAAGCCGCTGATTTTAATTAATACTCAAATTCAATTTGATAAACACTTTAAATTTGATTTTGATTCGATTAAATATGAATCAAATTTAAATATTTTATAATTTAAAGTTGAGTAAATCACAAATATTTTAATTCATTTACACCCATACTCAGATAGCTTTTATTTTATGTAATTCACGTAGTGTATATATATATTTATATACTAGAATATATAGATAGTAGCTCTAGAATATATATATATATATATATTACAAAGCAATAACTATGACCTAGAGCTACTATCTATATAGGACTTGCGACAAGCGATTCACATGCGTATCTATACAGAAGGAAAAAAAAAACTAACAAAACAAATATGAGTTCATTTTAGATGGAACATAAACAATATTATACAACCCACATACTAAGATATATATGTACTATTTTAAAAATCCAACAACTAGTTCATCTCAACATAAGCCTATCTTGCACAATATAGACAAGCTGTAAAATTGACATTTATTAACCAATAATCAATCTCATAGTATAATGCCCACCAAGTAGGACAAAAAAGTAATGTGGCATAAGAAATACATTTTGGTAATTAAAAGTAAGAATATAAAATATATCCATATTGGCTTAATTTCATGAAAATTAACAGGGTAGAATCACAATCGTACTCGCGATTTAAGTTTCGCACTCGCAAAATGTGACCTAGGTAGAATATTATAAACAAGGTTAGTTAACAAGGTTTAAACAAAGGTTTTTGGGATTTTAATTAAGAATATGACCTTGAGCAGTTTGGACAGATTGAGAGCTGAGTTTTCTCTAATTAGTTCTCTTATTTTCTTCACTATTCAATAAGTGTTCGTATTTGTTAAGCTTTTAATCATTTGGCTTTATGATATACAAGATTATATTGGGTTTTTATGGGTTTATGTAAGTCTAAGGTTTTGGATTTGAAGTCCCTTTTAGAACATAATATATTTGCACTATTTTGATCAGTTTGTGACCCCTTATTATGTGTTATTTGTGCTGGGAATGATACAGAGGGTGGAAATGACCACCTAGCTGAGGGAGAATGATAGAGAGAAAGTTTTTCAGCTCCATAGTTAAAGGTTTGTACATATAATCATGTTTATTTATTACTATTAGTATGCTTAATAATGAATGAATTTTTTGAGTTACATGTTGCGATGATATATCATATTTAATGAATTGATGAACTAGAATTTGGTTATACATGATTTGTGGCATGAATAATCCATTAATGTCATATTAATTCGAAAGAAGCATGAATACAACTTATGGCATGTTAAAAAAAAATGATATTTTGGATTGTATAAATGTTCCATGGTGTTTCTGCATTGGAGTTTGTGGCTTTTGAATACGAAAATTTTTTGTTAGCATGTGAAATCAAGGGCTTGTATATTGTTGTTGTTGCTAGTTTCACGATTGAGACATGGAAATCGTGCTTGCGAATCATGCGATACAACCTTGCCGCATCTCACGATGGGGTAGAGCTATAAGCATACCCACCCAACACACTCGTGTAGGGTAATGGACATGATGCTAATGATATATATGTCTTGTATGTCATGATGTAATATGAGAATACATATGGAATGGTATTTGATAGAATGATATACTATGATATGACATAAATTATATATATATATATAGTGGTGGATACATGATTTACAATGAGCGGAAGTTGAAAATAAAACTAATAATATTTATTTCAATATAAAATATACGAAAATAAAAAACAATAATACTTTAGATAAAATTATATTTCATTCCAATACACCAAAGATCCAACCTTTACTACCAAACCACCAAGATGATCAAAGCAGCAACTCAAGAAAGCATAAAAAAGCATGGGGATTAACTAATTATGCAGTTCCAACAGTGCACTAACTTGTGCACTAACTTAAAAGGGTTCATTAATTCATTCATAAACTAAACCAGTAACAAGAATTATTTTTACATTGCAACTTATTGTTTGTTTGTTTCACAAATGAATTGACTTATACCAATAAAACTAAATCCATTTCAGGACTTCTTTTGCATTTATTTATAGTTTTATGTACAAATTAAACCACATAGTTTAATTAATGGATTAGCATTGCTAATATAAAGGCAAAACATTCTTGTATTTGAATTTGTTAAGCAATGGAATTGCACAAAAGGCAAAATACAAACAAGTTGAGGACAAAAAGGATAAGAAAATACGAGAAAGCCACTAATTTTGTGCACAAAATTTAAAAATCTGATTGAGTATTTGATAACTTGAGAAACCAACTAAGTTGAGTGGTGAACACATGATTGATCATAATCTCTTATCAACCATGCACAATTCTAAGCATATATTATATATAAAAGAATTTTGGAATTTTCAGTGAGGGCTCAATGCATCCGCCTTTGTGTGTGTATATATATATATATATATATATATATATTATGTATTATTATAGAAATGTTAATTGATGAGATTATATGCTATGCTACTCATGTGATATGTTATATCATGGTATTTTCACATGATTCATCGGATATAATTTATGCAAATAAAGGAAAAAGAGAAAAAAACTATAATGTCCTTACTCATACTAGGACTGACTCTAGGATAAATGACATACTATTATGGGTAATTGATGTATGCATGAGTAGTAAGCATGAAGGCTTATTTTGCATCCATGAATGGAAAGAGTCTTATATGAATAAAATAGACTCAAAGACAATGCAAATGCCCGTTAAGGTGATCCAATTAGCATTTGGGAGTATTTCAAGTTACAAGAGGCAGTAATGGAGCTTTGGCTTAAAAAATAACATATTAAAGCCCAAATATTGAGCTTTACACATCCCAAGGCTATCCATAAGTTGTACACATGTCTTGCACATGATCACTTAAGTTGCACATGCACTACACATAAATCCTCAAATTTGCTCATTTAATTTAATGGACTTGGATTGTAACATCCATTACCCCACTCTAGAATGGTAAGGTAAAAGAGCGTTGCCAGCTTATTTGTGTTGAAAACTTCGTTATAGGAAAAACACTTATATTTTTTTCTATGCATCCAAATAAGAGTTGTGCACACTCCAAAATTTATATTTTGTGTTTTGTAATTAAACATATATTTACAGTAATATAGCACTCATTATATTTGCATTTCACACCCCAATATATTCTATATGGAAGAAAACTTTAATTATATAATACAAAGCTTTTAATAAAATATATCAAAAATCACTTGATGCTTTAAACTGCTTCGAGACTAGATTTCCTTCTTCTTCTGACAATTACTTTAACTTCTTAATTCTTTTGGAATTGCACGAGGGAAAATAGCCAGCACTAAGTTACTAGCTTATCATAGGATAAAAATCTTACATACATACATATATTAATACATGTCATATTTATTATACTACATACATCGCAAAAGAAAATCCACAAGCTATCACAGTTCCTGCAATATGTAAACAATTATTTTCATAATCAATATATTTTTGTTTAACCTTTATTAAATTTACTTTCAACATTTCCTTTTTATATAACATTTAAATTCTATCCAAGCCCATAATACCAGTGTCCGAACTCAACAATAGGAATACGGGGTTGTCATTCTCGACTTTTTAAATAATGCCATTACCGGCCTTTTTAATTAAAGTCATCACTAGCTTTTTAAATAATGTCATTACTGGTTTTTTTTTTAAAATATTGCCATCACTAGCTTTCTTTCTAATTTTGCTATTTCTGGCTTTAAAATATTGAACTACACGCTCATTTTATTCATTCATTGATTGACATATCAAACTATCCTCTATTCTAGTTCAAGGCTAGGTGTATTCGGGCTTTGATATTTTTATTATTATCATTGTCAAAAATATATTATTTATGAGTTATTATTTCCTTACACAAGTATAAATATATATATCAAATGTCCACATGTTCAAATAAAACCAACATACCCAAAAACCAATACATATAAATCATACCATATGAAAAATATCAAAAAACAAGTATTTGTGTTTCTGGCAGATTTCGGCCTTGGGATTGAGCCCCAATTTAAGTTCATTTCTAGTTTGATTCAGATCTTATGATCTTCTATGAATTTTTAGCTTATTGTCTTAGCTTAAATTTGCAAGAAGAATCACTGAAATCTAAATTTGCTATCAAAAGTTATAGCCAATTTTTTATGTAGTGTTCATTCAAAATTGCCCATTATTTTCCTTAGTACATCTAGGTCTGAGATATTTGTAATCGATTTTTGACCTATCTACAATCTGAATTACAACTTATGTTGTTACCAAATTTTTAGTACTATGTATTCATTTTAAATTGGTTTCATGCCAATCCAATTACAACAATATAAATTATGATTAATTTTGTCAAGGCTGTTTTAGAACATTTGTAACAGGGCACCTCTTGTACTCACTACAAATTAATTACTTCTCTAACCATATACAATCATGCTCATGTCCAAAATTTCCAGATTTTAAACACATTTATAAACCTTAACATCTCATACCATTTTACCACAAAACTCTAAAGACAACAATTTATCATAGTATTTCAAACCATATGCATAATACACATCACACACAATTCCACAATTTTATGGCATGCAAGATTTTTATCAAAGAAGAATATACCTAATCAGCCCCAAAGCTCTTTTTTTTTTTTAAATATATATTCTTTCCTTCACTTGTTAGATAGTCTTTTCTTTTCCTTTGTCTATCTTTTGGTGGCTACTTCTTTGTCTACTCATTTGGCCTTAACATAACAAATAATATTTCATTTAATAACAGATTCAACTAATGCTTATGCATGAATTATGTTTAGTGTTCCTAATGCTTTTCTACCTCTTTATGTGTCTTTATTTCTTCCTTTCTTTATCTTATTTATATTCATAATATTCAATAGCCACTCACTTCATTCAATTCAAACAAAACTGCCCCTCTTGTCCATACCCCTTTCCTTAACATCCATCATCTTCAAGTTACATAAACACCATTAAACACTTCTAAACATCCTCCCCTCTAATTCTCCTTCATTAGGTAGCCCTATACACATCCAAGTAAGTCTTATTTCTTTAGTTTTTAAGCCACAAAATCACCATTCACAACCATCTAAGGCTCAATTCCTTCATTCCCATACAAATAAACACTTCATAACACAAGTTCACATAACATCCAATAAACCCAAATCTATCAATTCTAAACACAACCATCATCCATATGGATCTCAAATAGATGGAAAAAGGTTGAATTTAAGAAGAAGAAACTCACCTTGGTGATGCCCCAATGTAGGCCAAAGTTCTCCCAATCTTCCCCTCCCTTTTATCTTATTTCCTTCTTCATTTCTTCATAGCTTCTTATGGCAGAAACCCTTAATCACTTGTTATTTCTCTCTCTAAACTCATATGTTTCTCTCTTTTAGGAGTTTAATAGGGCCACAAATAGAAGGTTATGTTAGAGATATGCCCAAAAGGCAATCGCCTCAGACACTTAGAGTACACATTTATAAAGACATTCTTTCATTATATTAGTATTCATTTGCATATGAATTGATATAGATCTTAAATTGATTAATGAAAGTCCATGATATGAAACATAGCATGAAGGAAATCATGATGGGATTATGATAATGAGATTCTGATCATGTGTAATTATGTTAGTATCTAAATTATCCCTAGTCGTAGGATTAATGAGATGAGACATTATTAATCCGAATTAATTTTGAATTAATTTAAGTTGAGCAAATGACATATCTAGTATGACTAGAAAGTGGCATATATGTTAAAATTAAATTGTTTAATTTTTGACATCATAATAATTTGATTTTAAGGTGAATAATTATGAATTGATTCTAGAAATATGGAATTTAATTTAATTTGATTAATTATTAAATTCCACATTAAAATCACATAAAAAATTAAATTGACTGAAACAACAAAAGTAGGCAATTTCAGTCCAAGTGTTGAATCAACTTTCAATTTTGTAATCCAAAATCATCACTACCTATTTTATTTTAATTTTATGCATTAGAGAATGCATGCTAGGGATGTGAGCATGCATGAATTTTGTTTTATGGTAAATAGGGCCTGTGTGTCCCTGCCTATCTCTTGTTTCTCATGTATTTCTTTTCTCATCTTATTGCCTTCAAATGTAAATTGATGTTTTCTATTTTTGAAATATGTAATTAGATTACATAGGATTAGGATATAATGGAGATGCAAAGGAGATGGTGCCATAAACAAGAAGACTTAGAAGTAGGAATTTGATTTCTATTTTTGGGTTGTAACTCATGCAGATACCTAGGTAAGACCTAGTCAACCTCTTTATGGCTCAAGAGATTGATTTTAGTATGTACATAATCATGCCATATAGTTAATGTAACTATCTTTATATATCCATGTGATGAATAGATGATATATAAAAGCATACAGTAATAACATGATGAGACTAAATTAACAAAATCTCTCGCTAAACAAACAATTATGTCTTACGCCTTCCATTAATATGGGGAGAACCAGAGTTCTTCTAGAGTTAGAGCTATTGAGTTGCCTCAAGCTCACTCTATAAGAATATGTTCGAACCATTGAAATTAGATTTCATGATTAATGGGTTCGACTTAACCAAAACCATTGATTTGTTGGATTTGCGCCAAGGTCAATGTGTATTAGAGACGAAGTTGGGTAAGTGTACATGAGATGTGCACATATCAAGAGTTGATAGCCTAATGTGTGTGCACACATCAAATAGTTAATGGCACAAAATTTGATAGTTGCATGGATATGCAATTGGTATGGATCAGATACCTACCAATTAAACTAAGGATGGTTTGTTGAGTTGCCTCAAGGTCATTCTTCACAAATTGGATATCAACCCACTAAGAGGACTTACATATATGTTCTCCCGGATCCATAGTGAGGGCCATGGGTTTGCAATAAAATAGTTGGAGCCATAATGCGTTCTATTAAAGACCTAATATCATGCATTCACTCATATACACACTTCTACAATCTCAATCTTTACATCTAATTTGTTGGAATCATATTATTCAACATGAATCAAAGCGTAATCATTAGTCATACATTTTGAGTAACCTAAGCTTCCTTGATTGACATAAAATTGAGAATGGTTCTCAAATCTAAAGGGTTGCCAGAGTCTCAAAATAGCTATTTTCCTTCCCTTAATGCTTGAGATGCAAGTGTTATAAATAATTTGCATATAAGAAGTACTTGAATAACAATGGATTGGTCCTAAGTTGTTCAAACTTCAAAAGTAGCATGAAATGGATGCAAAACCATTATGTATCATCTTAGAGAGATGGCCAATAAACAAGCTCACGCTAAGTGATATGAGATATCTAAATTGCACTACCACTCTAAGATGATAGAAGGGAGATCTAAAATGTAACATACATTATAGATAAAAGGAAAAAATAGAGAGACATCTTAAAAGGTACTTCCATTATAGCAAAAGTTGCAAAATGGAATGACGAAGCTTATTTTGAGTTTTTCAAAAAGCAGAAGAAAAGGCATATAGATGCACCTTTTACTTTAAGTAAATTTGATAAAGAGGATAACATTATTTCTTATAATAACACATAAATATTAGATATTGCATACAGGTCTGACATATACTAGATATGCAAGACCAAAGAAACAATAGAAAGCTTAAGAAAGGAGAGTCAAAACTGTGCACATTAGCCATATATCAACAGTTGCTGCAATAGCTATAAAGGCCTAAGTTTCAACACTATCTAGTAAGCTTGTTTAAAGTTTTAAACAATTGCAATTCTGTTTTAGTGTATGAATAAAGAATGTAATTTTGTTTAATAGTTAAACAAAACTTTTTCATTTGACTATTAAGAGCAATTGTTGTTCTATGTAGTCAATTGATTATGAAACTAAAACATTATGCAATAGAGTTTATAATATTGAAATGCTTGACTCTATCCTCTATATTAATTTAAAGGGTCGATGACCCGAAACTTTATATTATGGCATTGTCAACTTGGGCATATAGAAGAGATTCACATAATGAGTTATGGTAAGTTGGGGTCATTTGATTGTGAATCATGTGATACATATGAATCTCATTTACTAAGCAAGTTAACAAAATCATTTTTTAGTGCAAAAAGGATGAACATACAAAATGACTGATGGACCTTGTACATATAGATGTACATGGACCAATATTCATACATGCCATAAATAGTTTTGTCTACTCCATTACCTTGATTATGTCACTCATAATTTGGGTATTTGTATATGGTGAGATAACAATTTGAAACTTTTGAAATGTTCAAAGAATTCAAAAATGAAGTAGAGGAACAACTTAGTAAAACTATTAAAACACTTAGATTAGATCAAAGTAAAATAATACTTATGCTAAATGTTTCAATGTCATATAAGAGATAATAAAATTTTATCTAAATGAACCATATCTTATATGCCATAGCATAAAGATGTGGTTAAAAGAAGTAGCTGAACTTTGTTAGACATGGTGAGGTACATAATAAGCTTTTAAAATTCCTTAAAGTTCCTTTTATGGTCATGCACATGAGATTATATTTATGTGATAAACATAATATGTATCACTTAGCTGATGTTGTTCCATATAAGATATAAAATAACATAAAGCCTATGCATTCATAAATGAAAGTTTAGGATTATCTTACTTAAGAGAAGTAGATAATGTTGGATTAGTTAAAAGATCAATCTAACCTTATGTCTGTATATGGGATATCCAATGAGAGTCATTTGGTTATCAGTTTTACCACTATTTAAAGCAAAAGGTGTTTGTTTCAAAAAATGCTATCTTCTAAGAAAATAGTTTCTTCTATATTAAGATAGTAGGAGGAAGAATGAACTTGATGAAGTTCAAATATATACTCAAGCAGACACAAATCCACTGACAAAGCCCAAAATATGTTATTCATATAGATGAACTAACAATAAGACCTTACGAAACATAAATGCTTTATAAGTATAGTAGGATACGGGTTGTTCCTACGAGAAATTGATCTCTTATAAGTGAACAAAAGGCCGTATTACTCATAGAGGATGGTCAGCTTGCTACTTATGAAGAGACTCTGAAGAGTTCAGAATATGACTAATGGCCATAAGCCATAAGTCGATACGGATTCCATGTCTATAAACCAAGCAAGAACTTTGGTTGATCCACCTAATGGGACAAAGCCCTATTGGGTACAAATGGATCTTTAAGAATATCGACATGGAAGTAATGCAGTTGCCTATAAAGCTAGAGTTGGTGGTCAAAAGACATTGTTAAAGACAAAGGTTGGCTTTGACAAGACTTTTTATTCCATATACTATGCTTAAATCCATCATATTACTCCCAGTCATTGCTACTCATTGTGATGAGATTTTGCAAATGGATATGAAGGCAGGTTTCATTTTGGAAATCTGACTTAAGATGTGTATATAACACAACCTAAAAAATTCATATTTAATGATGATGAAACATGATACAAATTGCAAAATCCATTGATGGATTAGTGTAAATATCCGGGAGTTAAAACATCTAAATTGATGAGATAATCAAAGAGTTTGTTTTCTCACAATATGTGGATGGTTCATGTGTGTTTAAGAAGGTTAGTGGGAGTGCCATTTTGTTCCTAGTGAAGTATATGGAAGACATACTATTAGTAGGAAATGATCTTTGATTTCTAAGTTAGTCAATTTGTTACTCTAAAATAATTCTCCAAGAAGGATTTTAAAAGTAACCTGCCAAAATGGGATTAAGATCTATAGAAATAAATTTAAGAGGTTACTCATTCTTTCTTAGTCTGCATAGCTAAGATGCTAAAGTGGTTAGCATGAAGTAGTCTATGAGAGGATCTATTCCTATGATTGATAGGATTACCCGTTCTAAGTCTTTATATCCAAAGACATAAGACAAATAGACTAGCATGGATAAGATTCCATAAGCCTAGTCTATTGGATTCATTATGTGCTATGCTATGTACTAGGCCTAATGGATATCATGCTATGAGTGTCATGAGTGGATATCAATATGATCCCATCAAGGGATTATGGGTGACTATTAAGAATATCCTTAAATACTTGAGAAGGATTGAGGATATATTATTAGTTTAAGGAGATAGTAAGCTTAAGGTAAGCAGGATTATGGATGACATCATCCAATTCAACAAGGATAACTCAAAATTCTAGTTGGGCTATGTATTTACATTAAATAGTTGTCTAGTCAATTAGAAAAGTTCCAAATAGATGATGAATAATGATTCCACAACTCAAAGTACATTACAACTTTCAAGGCAGCTGAGGAAGTAGTTTGGAAAGGGAATCCATTACAAGGTAGAAGTGATTCCTAGTATTGTAAGTCCAATATGATTGGAACAACAATATAGCTACTGCATATGCAAAGGAATCATGGTCTCATCAAAAGGTCCAAACATGTACTCAATCTTATCAATTGATTTCAGAAATCAATGGTAGATGTTATGTAATGAGAGAAAGAGTTCCCACTGATCAGAAAATATCTGATCGAGTCACTAGACCAAAACCCCAAAATGAATATGATAGTCATATTCTCACATACAGTATAATGTACAATGGCGATTAGCTTTAGTGCAAGTGGAAGATTGTTAGAGATGTGCTCAAAAGGCAATCGCCTTATGCACTTAGTGTAAACATTAATAATGTCATTCTTTCATTATATTAGTATTCATTTGCATATGAATTGATATAGATCTTAAATTGATTAATGAACGTCCATGATATCAAACATAGCATGAAGGAAATCATGACAGGATCATGATAATGAGATTCCTATCATGTGTAATTATGTTAGTATCTAAATTATCCCTAGTCATAAGATCAACAAGATGGGACATTGTTGATCTGGATAGACTAGCACATGTTATACTCCTTGATTGGATCAAGCAGTAGATCTCATAAGCTGTGAACATGAGATGTTCAAAGTTAACATGTGGATGCTTGCTAAGAGTAGTCAAGTATATTGGATGATCTACTATGAGACGATCATGTGGATTATCTATTCAAATGTCAATGATAGTCTCATCATAACAATAGTGCATGTATCCTTAGACTTGAGGTACTCAAGCATATCTTGGATACTGATTCTGTGTTTTGACTCCATTCCTTATTGCCTCATAGAGGTTACTCATAGGGTGGTGATTGGATACAGCTTGAGGTATTCAAAGGTAATTGGGTAGCCAACAAAGGATTCACCGCTCCTGATAGAGGGAGAGTATACCCACGGCCTCTTGTTGGGATCATTACTTAGGAATCTCTGGCCAGAGTGGAAATGTCCTGAAGATGGTTTTCAATGACATGTCTTATAGAGTAATGAGTCCCAAGGACAAGATCTAACATCACTTGGGCTAGATGTGATGTAGTCAGTCTAGCGAGAGCTAACACATAGTCCATACTCTAAA
>CATIWF010048436.1:0-28194 GCA_949630135.1 Balakata baccata
GAGTTTGAAAGGAGTTGGGAGTGATATCTTCTACTAATGAAATTTGTATATAACAACTGTTGCCCAAACAATCACCAAGAAGGAGGAGATGAATTGGTGGAAAATTAAAAATTTGCACACACAAGATAATAAAAGAGAAAGGGAAGATTGAGACATGAATTTTATAGAGGTTCAGGTGTTAACTAACCCTACTCCTCTCCCCAACTTAGATTGCGTATTAACTAATCTAATCACTTAGATTACATTATTTGGAGTTTCAACTAGCTCACTCCCAACTAGGTGTTTTAGCAAGGCTAACACACAACCCAAATTTCCCTTGTGTTTTGTGGCTCACACAATAACCAATTCCTTGTAATTTGGCTCACACTACCCAATTACAAGACAACCCAAGTTTTCAGATTAACTCTTGAACCCTTATACAAAAGCAATTAATGAAATGAATTGAGAAAATAAATTGCAATAGCTTTGACACTTGTTAAGTTGTTGGTTTTTATTAAATGGCGTTTTGGTAAGGTATTTATACTGATTACCTACCAACTAGCCATTACAAATGGTGTCATAACTCTTTCTAACGTTCTCTTACAAGTGCATTAAATGCGTCTACAGAGAGAGGTGTCCCGGTTAGGAACCATGCTGTCCCGGTTGAGAAATAACCGATTGTATTACGTGGCAACTTCTGGTTAGCTGAAATCTCTAACGGCTAGTTTTTGTTCAAGTGTCCCGGTCGAGACTCCATGTGTCCTGGTCGGGACTTGCCAGATGATGCCACTACTAGGAACTTAGGACTTCTAGGCTTTGAATGCGTCTCGGTCGGGACCTGAGTCAGTTTTGACTAAGTATGTTTTAACTTTCTGATGATGTGGCACATTATAGTAGTGTCTCCTCTTCAACAATCATGTCTTTTTGAATGTCCCGCTCGGACCACAATGTTTCCCGATCGGGAACCTAAGTGTCCCGGTCGGGACATCCCATGTCCCGGTCTGCTTTTGCTACTGGAACTTTTGGTTCATCACCTTGTAGAGTTTTTCTGTCTGGACACTTGGTTTGCTTGCTCTACTCTACAGTCCTAGTCAGGACATTCTTCTCCCGGTCTGGAAACCGTCAGTCCCGGTCAAGACATACCATTTCCCGGTCTGCTTTGACTACTGGAACTTTAAGACACTTAGAGGCAATGTTTTCCCGATTTGGACATGCCACTTTCCAGCTTAGACTTATGTCCCGGTCGAGAGTTCCTTGTCCCGGTCTGGAGTTACATGTCTCCATGAAATTCTTGACTTGTTCAATGAGGAAACTTTAACCAAATGTGCTGAAACTTTTAACACTATTAAAACAACACTCAACAAGAATGTTAGTAGTAATTAATTTGATTGTCAAGATCAAAATAGAGAGCAATCACCCTTTGGTTAACAACATCCATAGCCTCGCATTGCTTTTGGAACTCAAATGACATAGTAGCAAGCATGATATAGCTTGCCATCTCACTATCATCGAGATGCTTCTTGTAAGCCTTATGAACTTCTTCAGAAGCAATAGCAGCAGGGGGGTTGGGAAGTGGTTCATCCAAGACAGCCTATTTTCTTGGATTTGAGAACAATTCTCAAATTCTTAAGCCCATCTATGAAATTGGCCCTAGTCAATTTGTTTGTTTCAATTAAAGATCGCAAATTTACACTTCTAGTCATGATGATGATTCTAGCAACCTAGATATAAAAGAGAGTATGTTAGATATGTACATGTACAATGCTTGATTATTAGGTCTTTAATAATTTGCATTATGGCTCCCGCTATTTTACTGTGAATCCATAGCCCTTTCTATGAATCCAAGAGAACCCGTTAGAAGTTCTCCTAGTGGGTCGATATCCAATCTTGCTAAGAATAGCCTTAGCGCAAATCCAGTTGACTACCTTAGTTCGAATTTTAGGCATTTGATCCATACCAATTGCATTCTCATGCAACTATTGAATTTTGTGCTATCAACTAATTGATGTATGCACATACATCGGGCTATCAACTCTTGATGAATGTATATCTCATATTCACTACCCAATGTCGCCTCCAATACTCATTGACGTTGGTTCAAATCCAACAAATCAATGACATTAGTTAAGTTCAACCTATTAATCATGAATTCTCAATTAGATGATTTGAACATATTCTTGTAGAGTGGGCTTGAGGCAACTCAACAACCCAGCATCTAGAAGAACTCTAGTTCTCCCTATATTAATGGAAGGCATCAGCCTCAATTATTATTTGTTGAGGGAATTTACTAATTTAGTCTCATCATTACATTAGCATGCAATTATATATCCATTCATCACACTAATATATAATAGATAGTTACACTAACTATATGGCATAATTATGAACATTCTATAGTCAATTCCATCATCTAAAGGAATTGATCAGGTCATACCTAGGATTATGCATGAGTTACAACTAAAAATAGAAATTCAAAATTCCTATTTCTAAGTCTTAATCTATATGACACCTCTTCCTTGCTTCTTGAGCCTTTTGCATCTCCATCTATCCTAGTCCTATGTAATCTAATTATATATTTTTCAAAAAGAAAACCTCAAGTTACATTTGAGGGGAGTGAGATGAGAAGAGAAATACATGAGAAATAAGGAGAAGCAGGGACACACAGGCCCTATTTACCATAAAATAAAATACCATGCATGCTCAATCACATTGCCAAAAGTCCATAATCATCCATCATACATATCATACACCCTTAGCATGCATTCTCTAATCTATAAAGAAAGGTAAATAAAAATGACAATTTTGGATTTCGATCACGATTACAACACTTGAACCAAAATTGTGTACAAAAGTTGATGTGTTCAATGTCACATTGTATGTAATTTCCATATGGATTTTTAATCCCTAAGTTACATTAATATTAAATTTTCATAATTATAGAAATTTAATCAAAATTAATTTAGCTTAAGTCAAAGTTATAATGACGTCAAAATTAAACGATTTAATTCTATCATACACACCATTATCTTGTCATACTAGAAATGAATTTGCTCAACTTATAACGATTCAAAATCAAAACCAAAATTTCATTATAGATTATAGAAATTTAAATTATCAATTTTGGCATCTATAGGTCAGCTCAAGCCAATCAAAATAATTTGGAATAAGCCAAATCATTACCCAGCTAACTGACACATAAGACACTCAAACTGACATTTCTTCAACTATAGTCAGATTAAAGATTTTAAAATCGAGAAAAATCAATTAGCATGTATTTAACATCAAGATAACATCATAATTATCACATAAGAATGATACAAAACTTCTAGAATGAAATTTAATACTTACAATAATTTTTCAAACAAAATAGCCCACCCAAAACATAAGTAGTCCTATTTTTGCCTTTTATTCACAAAATTAATTAAAATAATTTTAATTGAAATTGTTCAGGTATTTAGATGTTAAAACAAATTCTCAACATTTTAAAATAGTGTTCTCATAATCTCATTACAAAAATATACTAATCAGCCTGTTAAAACATGAAACATCTCTAGTGTTAGAGATGTGCCCAAAAGGCAATCGCCTCAGGCACTTAGTGTACACATTCATAAAGGCATTCTTTCATTATATTAGTATTCATTTGCATATGAATTGATATAGATCTTAAACTGATTAATGAAAGCCCATGATATGAAACATAGCATGAAGGAAATCATGATGGAATTATGATAATGAGATTCCTATTATGTACAATTATGTTAGTATCTAAATTATCCCTAGTCATAGGATCAACATGATGGGACATTATTGATCCGGTAGACTAGCATATGTTATATTCCTTGATTGGATCAAGCAGCAGATCTTATAAGCTATGAGCATGAGATGTTCAAAGTTAACATGTGGATGCTTGCTAAGAGTAGTCAAGTACATTAGATGACCTGCTATGAGACAATTATATGGATTATCTATTCAAATGTCAATGATAGTCTCATCATAGCAATGGTGTATGTATCCTTAGACTTGAGGTATGGATATCTTGGATACTGATTTTGTGCTTTGACTCCATTCCTTGTTGCCTTATAGAGGTCGCTCATAGGGTGGTGATTGGGTACAGCTTGAGGTATTCGAAGGTAATTGGGTAGTCGACAGAGGATCCACCGCTTCAGATAGAGAGAGAGTATATCCACGGCCTCTTATTGGGATCATTACTTGGGAATCTTTGGCCATAGTGGAAATGTCCTGAAGATGGTCTTCAGTGACATGTCTAATAGAGTAATGCGTCCCAAGGACAAGATCTAACATCACTTGGGCTAGATGTGATGTAGTCAGTCTAGCAGGAGTTGACACATAGTCCATGCTTTGAACCGAGTGGGGTATGGGATGGTGAAAGGATGAATTGCACATATTATTGTCTATGAAAAGATTCGTAGTCAAACCATTGACTTTTCGGTCAATTGGGGATCAAAATATGTTGCTAGATACTACTCATGATTTACTTAAATTATTTGATAATTTAAGTGGCCGACATAATCGGGAACCTAATGGGTCACATGCTTTGGAGATGTAAAGAATGTTTAAAATGGCTTTGGATGAGATCCAAAATATGAGAAAATTATTTTGAGTTGGTTCGCGATAAGATCGTGGAGAAAAATCGCTCTGGGTCTAAAGAATGTTTAAAATGGCTTTGGATGAGGTCTAGGCGGGCTGCTATGCACTATGCTGCAGCAACACGCCAATCACCCTTAAATTGGCCAAAAAAGCCATGGTACTATTCATGCCTCTTCAAATTCTTCTCCTCTCAATTTTTATCTACTTTTCTGATTTTCTTTTGGATCTAAAAGACCCCAAAAGACAGAAAATAGATATGAAAAATTTTTAGGAGAAGAAAATTTTTGGAGACAACAAGAAAATTAAAGAGTTTAATTTTCTTCTCATATGAACATACACCATTGCTAGCACTTTGAGGTATGTTCAAGCCATCTCCCTAGTGGTTTCATCCTCTCATATTTGCATGGATATTGTTAGAGATAATCAAAGATTGGATTGTTATGGTTTGCTACAACCCAACAAGATGAGAAGTTGAAGGAAAATCAAGAAATTATAAAGGTATAAATTATGAATTTTCTTGGTTAAATTCGTTTTAATTAGCACACGTATAATCCTTTGATTCGGAATTTGAAAATTTTATTTTCCGCTGTATTTTATGAATCTGATTCATCCACAAAACCCATCATTGGTATCAGAGCCTCCCTGTACCGATTAAAATTAATGTTAATTTAAGATGCAATTGAATTGTATGGTTTTGATGATTTTGAATCTTTTGATTTGTAAAATTTATTTTACATATTTTTCTTTCTATGATCTGATCATGAGATGATTGATGATAATTATGTTGATTGAAAAATGGTTTGAATATGATTCAAATAATTAATTTCGAATTTATTACAAAAATTGTTGAAAATTGCATAGTTGATGAACATGTGATGTTGTTTGGCTTAATTGTTGGGGCTGTTCATATTTTTCTTGTAAATTGGTTATGGAAAAATCATTTACACATATTGAGAATGTGTTTAAGCCTCTAGAAGTGTCCAATAAGTAATTAAATATTGTTTTAGTTAATTTTTCAAACAAACACCAAAACAAGACTGTTTTGGGTACCAGCAGGACTGTTTTGTTTAAATTTTTTGTATGTGAATATTTCTTTTTCAGCACCTTGAAAAATTTTTTATATGATTAAAAATATGTTATTTTGATGTTAGATGCATGCCAAAATTAATTTTCTTGAATTAGATTTTCAAATTAATTCTAGACGGTAAATGGGTCGTTTTGAGCATCTTATGTATTGGTTCGTTTATCTTAATAATTTTGGCTTGTGCCAAAATTATTTTGATGGACTTGAGCTAATCTAATGATTCTAAGAATGATGATTTGGAGTTTTTGAAATTTTGAGAATTGTTGGAAATTAATTTTGAATTAATTTAAGTTGAACAAATGGCATATCTAGTATGACTAGAAGTGGCATATATGTTAAAATTAAGTTGTTTAATTTTTAACATCATAATAATTCGATTTTGATGTGAATTAATTTTGAATTAATTATGGAAATATGGAATTTAATTTGATTAATTATTAAATTCCACATTAAAATGACATACAAAATTAAATTGACCGAAACAACAAAGTAGGCAATTTTGATTCAAGTGTTGAATTAACTTTCAAATTTGCAATCCAAAATTATCTCTACCTATTTTAATTTAATTTATTTTATTTTATGCATTAGAGAATGCATGCTAGATTGGATTCATGTTTGGGGAGGAGAAGGATGAGTTTCTAGATTTTTCTCTCAAGTGTGTGGGTGGAAACAAGTTTTATGATCGAAAATTAGAGGACACGGGTATTTATATACTTGACACTAAGCAAGGGTCGTGCTCCATGCCTTAAAACTCTTTGTCTCGATAATGCACGAGTTGTGCACAGTGTGTTCAACCTTACCTCTTGCACGTGTCGCTCATCGTGCACAGGTCATGCACAGTGACTTGATCACATGCTGTGCATGGGTCGTGTACAGCCCTGACTCCATGTTTTTCTCTTATTTTTCATACCATTAACTTTTTAAACACTCTGAATGATCTTAATAACTATTAGGCCCATTTTATAGGCACGACAGAGCTAAATAGTGAAACGAGACAGATACAGGTGACGTTTTATGCCTTATGCCAAATTTTAATCCATATTTTTTGCCACATAAGACTTATAGACCTGGAAGTAGAAGTTATCTTCTTCACTTGGAAACTGATACTTCAACATTAGTTAATATTATAAATCGAGAAATGAAGAAACCACCATATATGAGTGAAAGAAAAATAAAGGGCAAATAGTAATTGAATATTATTCATGAAGATGAGTTACAAAAACAATAGCTGAGCTTACTTACATACTAAGCTAACTAGCTCATATGAATAAAATAACTAACTGACTTCTCAACTAGTCCATTAAAACAAGGAGTAAAAATAGGAAGAGATATGATACAATACAACAATTATAAAATAATTACTCTACTACACCAAGGCTCGAAGCAAAGCTAATTACACTTAATGTGATAGGCTTTGTAACTTTTGTCTACAGCCAAGTTGCTATAACTTTGAAGACATGCTTCTTTATCATTCTTATTTTGTTATTGCATAATGCACATTGAAGAAGTCAATGATGGTGAGACTGATGCAGTATCTCTATTGCCCCTCTCTTCTTCGCAAGCTAGGAGTGAACAAATTGTTAATACCTGGCTTGGATTAGAAACAAATAAAGTCTGAAAAGGAATGACCTTTGGTGAAGAAATCTACCAATTGATCTTAAAATACAATGTGTTTGTGCTTTCATGAAACACAGGATTATGGGCAATGTGCATGGCAGATTGATTATCACAATACATGATTGTTGGCTTGGGATGAGGAACCTAAAAACCATTGAAAAGATACAATAACCATTATAACTCACAAGTGGTGTAGGTTATAGCTCTATACTCTGCCTCAACAAAAGATTTAGAAACAATTGATTATTTATTTGACCTCCAACAGACCTAGGAAGAGCCGAGAAAGATACAATAACTAGCTATTAATCTTTTGGTAATAGCATAAATGGTTAAATTTGAATCCAAAAAGGCCTTAAGCTCGAGAGGATCATAAGAGGGGAAGAAAAGTCCTTGATCATGTGAGCTCTTTAAGTATCCATTTGAGATTGAGTAGCCTTGTCCAGAAATTGGTTGAAATGTTGAATAATGAAAGCTATATTAGTATTAGTGAGATACAATAATTTGCCTACCAATCTTCGATAAGAAGTGATGTCTTGTAGTAAAGGTGAATCTGAAATTTTAGAGGAATTGAGCTTTTTGCAAGTAATAGGGGTTTTGGCAAGTTTACAACCAAGATAGCAAGTATCATTCAATAATTCAAGGCAATATTTTCTCTAACAAATGCTAATACCAAAAGAGCTGCGACTACTTCAAAACCAAGGAACTACTTCAACTAACCAAGATCTTTCATTTGAAAAGTGTGATGCAAAAAAGATTTGACTGCATGAATATTAGCCTTAGAGTCACCTTGTAAGGATGGCATCATCTATATATACTAATAAAGCAATGAAAGAAGTAAGAGTAGATTTGAGAAACAAGGAGTTGTCTACAACTGTTTGAGTGAATCATTGATTAAGTAAAGCATTAGACAACTTAGAGAACTATTGTATGCTGGCTTGTTTCAAGCTATAAAGAGATTTCTTCAATTTGCATTCTACATTTTGGATTGAACTATGAAAACCTAGTGGCAACTTCATGTAAACCTTGTCATTAAATTCATCATACCAAAAGGCATTGTTAATGTCTAGTTACTCCAAGTGCCAATGTTTAATAGAAGCTAATGCAATAAAACCCTTATAGTAGTCATCTTAGCCACATGAGAAAAGATATGTATGTAATCAATACTAGGCTGTTAAGTAAACCCCTTAGTCACAAGTCTAGCTTTGAACTGTTTAATAGAACCATCAGCATTATATTTAATTCCATTAACCCAATTGCAACCAATATGAATCTTATTAACAGGTAGAGAAATAATATCCCTGGTCATATAATCCTAAAAGGCTTTAATTTCTTTATGCATGGCTTTCTGCCACTTAACATGCTGCACAGCTTAACTATAGCTTTTAGGTCCAATGACTATGATAATAGAAAGAGTATAATGCTTGTAAGAAGCTCTAAGAATATCATAAGAAATGACATTAGAGAGATGAGGAGTATCTTGGATCGATATAGGATCTAAAGAAGGAGAAAAAGGCACACTACATTATACTGGTGTATCCACAATGATAGTCCTGTAGGTAAGTTGGTGGGATGCAGGGTCTAGTAAATCTTCTTAGAGTTTATGGAGGGGGTGATGATTCAAAAAGGAGGAGTTTATTGAGGTGTTAGTGTCATATGGTTATGAATAGGTTTACAAATCAAAATTAGGATATTGGTATAAAAGATAGTGAAGATGAAGGTATTGGGTAAGAATCAATGTAAGGAAAAATATCTTTACAGAAGATAACATTCCTAGAGACAAAAATATTATTAGTTGTAAGGTCTAACATCTTAAAAACTTTCATTCCATGCTGGCAACCAATAAAGGCACATTTATGTGCTCTGGTGTCAAATTTTATTCGAAAATGATAGAGAGTACTTGCATATGCTAAGTAGCCAAAGACTTTTATGTGAAAAAGGTTTAGGGTACATTTGTGTAGGAGTTCATAAGGGATTTTGTTTTTGAGAAAAGGAATGGGTGTTCTATTTATCAAATGGACAAAATGTGTAACAAATTCTAGCCAATATATATTGGGTAAGTGACTCTGGAATTTTAAGGCTCTTGCCACATTAAGAATATATTGGTGTTTCCTCTCCATTTATGCTATTCTATTGTGGAATTTCTACACATGAAGTTTAATGTTTAATGTAATGTGAAAGATAAAAATGAGGCATATTGAACTCTGAACCATTGTCAGAACGTATACACTTTATTATTATATTGAACTATGTTCTTACATGAACACAAAAATTTTGAACAAGTTCCCTAGCTTTAAGTTTGGCTTTCATAACAAAAACCCAAGTAAATCTACAAAAATCATCTACACTTAGGAAATATTTGAAAGACAAATGAGTAAGACCCCATATGTCAAAATGAATAAGATAAAAAAGGTTAAAAGACTTGCTAGTACTAGTGGGGAAAGGAAGTTTTTTCTGCTTAGCATAATGGCAAATATCACAAGTGTTATTTAGTCTGAATTGAACTTCAGGATTGGAACTTTGTAGTAGTTAGACCCAAGGTATTGTCAGAGCATATTAATTTTGACCTTAGGTTTGGACGTCATGCATTGTTTTATCATTATTTATTTTTTACTCACATTTGGATAGTTTTGGATATGTAATAAAAGACTTTACGGTTTTAATTTCTTTTCAATCTTGGATTGTTTAATAAGCTTTTTATTTGGGTGTCGTTAACTCCAAGACAATTTTAATTATGTTTATGATTATATTATCACAGTTTTAAGCATGATGTTAAATAAGTTTCTTTATATGGCATGAAAGAAAATTCAGAAAAGTTTTTAATATGAAACGTTTTTAATTTGAACATAGACTTAAAGGGTCATTATGTTTATTTTGAGTAGTATACTCCTATATAGTAGTGGTTAGTCTGCTATATGGGGAGATGTTACAGTTAATTATATAAATTTTTAGCTACTACATTTTGTGTCGCTGATTCTAGCGACCATATGGTTCATTAATTTTTTTATATAATTAGTATTTAATAAATTATTATTTATATTTTTAATATATTATTATATTACTAATTTATTATTCATATTATAAATCAATATATATTATAAATAATATAAAATTTAAAAATTAATAATTTCATGTTAATATTAGTTATCAAATATAATTCCAATGGAACCAATAAATGTAATTGCATAAAAATAAATAATAAAATGCACCATCGCATGAATAAAATAAAATTATATTAATGCACTATAAAAATACACTAGAATCGAAATACAGGATGTTCAATTATCTTTAAATTAAGAAAGAACATACAAATAGTAACCTAGTAAAAAAATGACAAGAACAAAGAAAACGTTAGAATCAAGTTTTAACAGAGAGAGAAAAAAATCTTCATTACCAACTATTGACTTTATAGTGATTGATCTCTATTTTGATCTTGACAATCAAATTAAATGTTACTAGTATTGTTTTGGTAGCATTCAAAGTTTTAAGTCATTTGGTTTTGATTTGCCTTGTAACCAAATCAAACATTTCCTAAAGACATGAAAATCCCATCCGGGAAGAGTTTACAGATTGGGAAAAATATGTTTAGACCAGGAAAAGAGGTCATTTGGTTTACTTGAGATATAGTAGTGAATGTAAACTGGGAAAGGCAGTCTCCCAATTGGAAAACTTTATGTTCTACCCAAGAAAGAATTGTCATGAGCAAAAAATTCATAAAAGGCATGACTATTGGAAGACGCCCCCACCAAAATGTATCACGTCATCTAAGGAAGTTAAAACGGCCAAATTTGACTGACTAGCTTCACGACTGGGAACATTCGAAGTCAACACTCCAAAGCTTTAAGTCAAAAGTTTCACGAAGAAGTCCCGATCAGAAAATGGGAGTCTTAACTGAAAAACTTGCTAGAAAACTAGTCGTTAAAGTCATGAGTCAATCAGAAGATGCCACGTGGTGGACAAACACATTTCCCGATCGGGAAAGATACTTTCACGACTGAAAAACTGTCTCTGCAGGTAGCATTTAGTGTACATGTAAAAAGACGTTAGTAGAGTTATGACACCAATTTGTAATAGCTAATTAGTTGGTAATCGTATAAATACCTTACCAAAAGGCCATTTATGATAACCAATAACTTTCTAAGTACCAAAACTCTTGCAATTTATTTTCTCAATCATCTTTCATTAAGTCCTTGTAAGAGTTCAATTGTTAGCCTTAAACGCTTAGGATAATCTTGTATTTGGGTTGTATGTGAGCCAAAGTACAAGAAATTGGTTGTTGTATTGTCCATAAAAATACAAGGGAAACTTTGGGTTGAGTGTAGCCTTTGGAAAAATACCTAGTTGTGAGTTAGCTAACAAGACTCCTAAGTGTAATATAAGATATTAGATTAGTGAATACCCAATTGTGATTGGGGAAAGGAGTATGATTAGTTAACACCCGAATTTCTATAAAATTCATATTTCATATCTTCATTTACTCTCCTTAGTTTTCTTATGTGCTAAAATTTTTAATTTTCAAGCAATTCATCCCCACTTCTTGGTGATTGTTTGGCTAATAATTGGTATTTGAGCAAGTTCTAGCATTCAAGTTTAATCAGCTCTAGCAAAGATCAACAAATGGCCAACGAAGGATTCCAAAGCCTCAAACCATTCTTTAACGGATCCAACTATGCTTTATAGAAGTTTAGAATGGATAGCTATTTGGATAATAAAGGAATCAACATATGGGATATCATTCGCAGGGAGTGGACAACCCAACAAAGAAAAATGCCAAAGTCAAAGAGGTGATCCTTCCAAGGGATGAGTGGATAGAACCATACAAGAAGGCAAATGGCAAAAACAAGAAAGCCATTTGTAAGCTCTCTTTCTCTTGGAGAGTATGGGAGAGTTCAACAATGTTTAACCATTCATAGTATATAGTAGACTTTAGAGAACTACCATAAAGGCACCAAACAAGTATGTTCAAAGAAGATTCAACTTCTCATGAACAAGTATGAGCTCTTCAAAATGAAGCCCAATGAGTCCATCACCGATATTACCAACCGCCTCCTTACCATCATCAATGGTATGAAGAAGTATGATAGACATACAAGCCTTGAAGATGTCAACAACAAGATATTGAGAAGTCTTTCTATGAAAGGTTATGGTTTAAGGGTGGCGGGTATTGAAGAAGCCAATGAGGATATAAGCACTATTCCCGCCAATGTGCTCATTGGTAAGCTTCTAACTCATGAGATGGCTTTTGCTAGGGATAAGGAGCTTGAAGTGGAAAGGGATAAGAAGAAGCCTCTTACACTCAAAGCAAGCACCACCTCCTCCAAGCTTAAGATTTGGACCTCGTTAGTGATGATGAGTTAATTGAAGAAGAGAATGAAGAGATTATCATGTTATCAAGAAAGATGAAGAAAATGATAGTCAACAAGTATAAGACTATCAAGAACTACAAGAAAAAAGACTCAAAGTTCAAAGGCTCCAACTTCAACAAGAATAAGTAGGAGATAAAGTGTTATGAATATGGAAAAAAGGCGCACATCAAATCCGAATGTCTTAGGCTTAAGAAGTACAAGAGCAAGTCTCATAAGGATGGTAAGGACAAATGCCATAAAGCTACATAGGATGATCCTACATCAAGTGATTATAAGGGTAACTAAGGAGATATGGCAAACTTATGCTTCATGACATTAGAGGACAACTCCATTGAGGTAACTTCTAATTCTTACCCTCATGAATTACATTCTTATGATGATGATGGTGATCTCATTGAGATCATGAGCTTAGAAGTAGAGGGACATAAAAAAAACTGGATTTTCACAAAAGAAATAGATCTAAGCTTATGGATGATATATCCAAACTTTAAAAGGTTATGGAAGAGCTAAAAACTTTCAATGCTTCTCTTAAGAAGTCAATGGATGAGTTTTCATCTAGACCCTTAACTAATGCTTTACTTAAAGAAAATAATGTTTGAAAAATGAGGTTAAGGGGCTAAGATTCTCTATTTCAAGATTTCACAAAGGGAAAAAGAATTTGGATACTCTCATTATATTACAAAAATCTCCCTTAGTGAGATATAGTTTAGGCTTTAATGGAGCATCATCTTCATTTATGTCTAGCACTATATTTGTCAAACCTTCTATATCATAAACCTCTTCTCTTGAGGTAGTTACCTATAAGATAAAGAACAAATCACATACTAAAGCCCTTACTCAATGGAAGAGTAGTAAAGACTCACTTGGCTCAAGAGGAAAATCTCAAAAAGCCAATCATGCCTTTTTGTATAAAAGGCATACACCTAGGAAAGCACCCACCATATATGATTGGCCAAAAATAGTTGCACTTCTTCTTTTGTCTCAAACAAAAAAGTTGTAAGGCCAAAACCCCAAGTGAGATGGTAAAAGTATTTTAAGACCAAGCAATGCCATTATTGAATGGAGTTTAGGCACATTAACATTCATTGTTTGACTAGAAAATCTCATTGGGATTCTTCTGGAAATAACCCCTAAGGACCCAAGTTTGTTTGGGAACCTAAAAACTAAACTTGAATTATTGTTTTATAGGTATATCTTAAGTCCATAAGCAAGAAAAATGTGTGGTGATTGGATAGTGGATGTTTAAGGCATATGACCAGAAATATGAGCCTCTTCATAAGCATCAAATGTGTGGATGAAAGTAAGCCTACCTTTGGAAACAATGTTAAGGGTAAGGTAATTGGCATTGGTTCCGTAGGACTTGATGTCATTTCCACTATAGATAATGTTATACTTGTTGATGGTTTGAAGCATAACCTTTTAAGTGTGAGTCAATTAAGTGATAAGGGAAACTAAGTCATCTTTAGCTCTAATGGATGTCTAGTGACTTCTTTAAATGGTTAAGAGATATTCAAAGGAGAAAGAGATGACAATACTTAAATAATTGACTTTCACAAGTTGAATAATGTTTCCTCTAATTGTCTTATGTCAATTAATGAAGAATCTTGGCTATGACATAGAAGTCTTAGATATGAAACCATGGATTTAGTTCAAAGCCTTAGTAAGGATGAGCTAGCAGATGGGCTCCTAAAGGTCAAATATATGAAAGACAAGACTTGTAAGCCATGTCAAAAAGGGAAGCAACACAAATCATCTTTCAAGCTCAAGAACATTATAAGTACTTCTAGACCTCTACAACTTTTGCATTTTGAATTGTTTGGTTCTTGCAGAGTTGCTATTTTAGTAGTAAATAATATGCATTTGTCATTATTGATGACTACTCTAGGTTTACTTGGGTAATTTTCTTAGCTCACAAAAGTAATGCATTTAAAAATTTAAAGCACTTTGCCAAGGCGGTCCAACATGAAAAAGGATATTTTATCTCTAAGATTAGAAGTGATCATGGCAAAGAGTTTGAAAATTATTGTTTATAAAATGGTATTTCATATGATTTTTTCCACACCAAGAAAATAGGGTAGTTGAAAGGAAAAATAGAATATTGGTAGAGATGGCTAAAACAATGCTTAATGAGTGTGATTTATCAACTTACTTTTGGTTGGAAGCCACTAATACAGCATGTTACATTTCAAACTGTGTTTTCAAAAGACCAAATAAAACTCTTATCAGCTATGGAATGAAAGAAAATCCAAGATTTTATACCTTAGAGTATTTGGTTACAAGTGTTTTATATTGAACACTAAGGACAACCTGGGAAAATTTGCTTTAAAATTAGAAAATGGCATATTTCTTGGCTATTCCACCTGTAGCAAAGCTTATAGGGTCTTCAATAAGAAAACTTTAGTTGTAGAAGAGTCTACGCATGTTAACTTTGAAACTTGTAGACTTGATCTTAGGAAAAGAATTCCTTTGAATAATGATATAGGTATCATAGAGAACCTCAATCTTGATCAAGAGGAGAATGGAGAATCATCAAAGAGGGAAGATCATAATGAGGAATATGAGGAGCAACATCAAGATGAAGATCAACCTCAAGCGCAAGAGCAATGAACCAATAAGCTACCAAGGGAGTAGAAGTTTGTAAGAAACCACCCAAGTGAGCAAATCATTGGTAACCTTATAAGAGGTGTAAGTGCTCGTTCTAAGCTTCTTGATTCAAATCTTGCTTTTGTCTCTCAAATTGAGCCAAAGTCCATTGATAAGGCTTTGGGTGATGAGAGTTAGATGATTGCCATGCAAAAGGAACTCAACCAATTTGAGAGAAATAAGGTTTGGACCTTAGTTCCAATACCTAAGGACTACATATAGGAATAAGTTAGATGAGGAAAAAACATCACTAGAACAAGCTAGATTGGTTGCTAAAGGGTATAACCAAAAGGAAGGCATTAATTATGATGAAACTTTTGCTCTTGTGGCAATATTAGAAGCAATTCGTATTTTGTTAGCATATGTATGCCACATGAATTTCAAACCTTTTCAAATGGAAGTTAAAAATGCATTTTTGAATGGTTTTATAACAAAGTTTATGTTGAATAACCTCCTAGTTTTGAAGATCATGCATTTTCAAACCATATTTATAAGCTCACTAAGGTCCGATGTAGATTGAAGAAAACCCCTTGAGCTTGGTATGAAAGTCTTAGTGCTTTTCTTCTAAACAATGGATTTTCCAAATGACATGTTGATAAAACTCTTTTTATTGAAAAGCATAAGCATGACACTCCCATTGTTCAAATTTATGTTGAACATTACCTCTAGGTCTACAAATGAAAATCTCTACCAAGAATTTCCTAAGTGTATAACTAATGAATTTGAGATGAGTGTGATGGGAGAGTTTAAATTTTTCCTTGGTCTTCAAATCAAGCAAAGAAAGTACACAAAAGAGTTAATCAAAAAGTTTGGAATGGATGGATGCAAGAATGCCAAGACCACAATGAGTACATCAATAAAATTATATAAGGATGAGAAGGGTAAAGCTATTAATGAAAAGCTTTATAGAGGTATGATCGATTCACTTCTTTATCTAACTTTCTCTAAACATGATATTATGTACAGTGCATGCTTGTGTGCTAGATTTTAATCATATCCTAAGGAATCACACTTGCATGCGGTGAAAATGATTTTAAAGTATCTTTATGGCACCATGCATTTAGGCTTATGGAATCCTAGAAATTTATCATTTCATATCATTGGTTTTTTAGATACCGATTATGCCAATAGTCTATTGGATAGAAAAAAAAACACCTCTAGAACTTGTCACTTTCTTGGTTAATATTTGGTTTCTTAGTTTAGCAAGAAATAAGTTTCTATTGCATTATCCACCACCGAAGCAGAATATATGGTAGCAGGTTGATGTAGCACCTAAGTTTTTTGGATGAGACAATAACTCAAGGATTATGGTCATGTAATTAATCATATTCCCATCAAATGTCACTACATTAGTGCAATAAATCTTCCAAAAAATCTCATTCAATATTCAATATTTTAAGAGATCATTTAATACCCAACAACTAGAGCTTAGTCATAATATATGAATACATGACTTACAAGGGGTAAGTTGGTAATTGTGAAAATTGTGAAAATAAAAGTTCCATGACCATGACAAGGGGGTGTCACGGCTGTGACAATCAAATTTTTGGAATAAACATGACTGTTCAAGGTCGGTTTTTATAGTAACCCTTTATGACCGTGAAAGGGGACCTTCATAACTATGAAAGGGTCTGTATATATGCTTTTTCCACGTTCGTATCACCATTTTTCACCAACTTTTCCATACTAAACCCCAAGAGCAGACCATAGACACCTAAGAACATCAAAAGAGTGATTTTTCATGGTTTTTTAGTGAATTAAACACAAAATCAAGAGGGAAAACAAGATTAAAACAAGATTTGAAGAAATTATCCATTTTGGAAAAGATTTGGAGGAGAGAGGAAATTGGTGCAAGAGAGCCTACGGATTCCTTGCATGAATAAAAGTGTTATCTACCATCTAGAGGTAAGGAAACACAAGAAAATCATCTATTTATTATGATTATGAACTTATAAGAGGTGATTGTGTTATTTGGATGGAAACCCTTAGAGGGAGATGAAGGGTGTTCGGATTTTGTATGTATTTATGTTTTTTGAAGTTATTAGAAGTGAGATACCATGATATGGAGTTGAAATCATGCATAATAACCATAGTTTGGGAAACATGTGTTAGTTTTATGTTTTTTCTATATTACCATAGACATAGTAATTGATATGTGGCATTGTTTGTGATAGAAAGGTAAGGACATGAGGGAGGAGATTGATAAAGAGGTAGATAGCTCCTTAGTTGGGTTTTGTCAAGCTCCTAATAGAGGTTTGTACATATATGCATTGTTATTTTCCACTTAAATGTGATAAATACATGTAAATATTGAGTTATGTGCAATAGTATTATTGAGCATGCTTATTTGTTAAGTAATATGATATTATATAATATGAAAGCATAGAATGACATTATCAAATGTTAGAAAGGTCAATTGGAGTGTTTGAGTATGTATAAATATAGTTATAAGCAAGAAAATGGCAAATATGTTAAAGTGGGTACAATACATATGTAAAGCTTGAGTTGTGAGCTTGGTTGTGACTCATTTTGTGGGATGATCTGAGTTGTGATAACTTGTTTTTTTTTTGCTGTCCAATGACCATGGATGATATCTATACATGTTTAGGAAGAGTTTAGAAATGGAATTTTTACAAAATTTGACCATAGGCACAAGTTAGGACCTTTCACAACCGGCATCACTGTTAAAGATGTGCCCAAAAGGCAATCGCCTTAGGCACTTAGTGTACACATTCATAAAGGCATTCTTTCATTATATTAGTGTTCATTTGCATATGAATTGATATAGATCTTAAATTGATTAATGAAAGTCCATGATATGAAACATAGCATAAAGGAAATCATGATGGGATCATGATAATAAGATTCCTATTATGTGTAATTATGTTAATATCTAAATTATCCCAAATCATAAGATCAACAAGATGGGACATTGTTGATCCGAATAGACTAGCACATGTTATATTACTTGATTGGATTAAGCAGTAGATCTCATAAGCTGTGAACATGAGATATTCAAAGTTAACATGTGGATGTTTGCTAAGAGTAGTCAAGTATGTTGGATGGACTGTTACGATATGATCATATGAATTATCTATTCAAATGTCAATGATAGTCTCATCATAGCAATGGGGCAAGTATACTTAGACTTGAGGTACTTAATGATATCTTGGATATTGATTATATGCTTTGACTCCACTCTTTGTTGCCTTATAGAGGTTGCTCATAGGGTGGTGATTGGGTACAGCTTGAGGTATTCGAAGGTATTTGGGTAACCAACAGAGGATTCACCACTCCTGATAGAGGGAGAGTATACCAACGGCCTCTTGTCGAAATTATTACTGGAGAATCTCTGGCCAGAGTGGAAATGTCCTGAAGATGGTCTTTAGTGACATGTCTAATAGAGTAATGAGTCCCAAAGACAAGATCTAACATCACTTGGGCTAGATGTGATGTAGTCAGTCTAGCGGGAGCTGACACATGGGCCATGCTCTGAACCGAGTGGGGTATAGGATGGTAAAAGGACGAATTGCACATATTGTTGTCTATGAAAAGGTTCGTAGTCAAACCACTGACTTTCCGGTCAATTGGGGGTCATGATGTATTGCTAAATACCATTCATGACTTGTTTAAATTATTTGATAATTTAAGTAGCCAACATAACCGGAAACCTAATGGATCGTATGCATTGGAGATGTAAAGAATTATTAAAATGGCTTTGGATGAGATTCAAAATATAAGAAAATTATTTTGAGTCGGTTCGCGATAAGATCGTGGGAAAAAATCGCCCGGGGGGTTGACGGGCCCGCGGGCTTGCCCAGCAGGCCCAGGCGGGCTACTTCATGCACCAGCATCCCAATACCCCTATAAATTGGCCAATTCATTATTCATGACTCTTCATTTTCTTTTCTCTTCAAGTTTGATATAGTTTTCTGATTTTTTTTTTATTTAAAAGAACCTAAAAGACAGAAAATAGATAATAAAAAATTTTTGGGAGGAGAAAAAGTTTTGAAGACAACAAGAAAATTAAAGAGTTTAATTTTCCTCTCATATGAATATACATCATTACTAACACTTTGAGGCATGTTCAAGTCATCTCCCTAGTGGTTTCATCCTCTCATCTTCGCGTGGATATTGTTAGAGACAATCCAAGATTGGATTGTTGTGGTTTGCTATAACCCAACAAGGTGAGAAGTTGAGGAAAAATCAAGAAATTATAAAGGTATAAATTCTGAATTTTCTTTAGTTAAAATAATTTTAATTGGCACATGTATAATTCTTTGATTCGGGTTTTTGAAAATTTTTATTTTCCGCTGCGTAATATGTATGTAACACATGCTCAAAACTCATCAGTCACAACCATGCTAAGACTATCATGACCATGCTTCATGCCCAGACGTATTTTTCATAGCCGTGATAACACTATTTACAACAATAGTAATCTATGTTTAAATAATATTTTGGTGGGTCCGTTATATGTCGATTATGCATAAATACTAAAGTATGATGTAGAAACATGTGAAAACATGTTGATATGCATAAATGTGACATGTGAGCATGCATATAAAATATGGAAACATGATGGAAATGTAAAAGAATGAGATGAAACAAAGGGATGCTTTGATATAAATGCTCATTTCTCTACCTAAGGACTACTTTAGGGTAAATGATGCATTATGAAGGGGATAAGCGATACATATCGACAAGATTTATAAGTGAGGATCAGGTTGTCTAGCCCTGAACTTGGTGCTCCTGTTCTTGATACTCATATTTTTATACTCAGTCAGGTTAGTTAGGCTTTGGTTTGAGTGAGCATATTTGACTTGAGGGAGCTCAAATGAGCATACAGATTACAGTGGGTGAGTAGGATGTCTAGCCCTAGACTGGGTGCACCTACTTCACACCCCGTATCCAGACAGTCTGGGAATGAGGCTTGGGCTATTTGTTGAAGTTTTTATTGAAAAAGAAAATGTTCAAGACAAACGGAGTTGATAAATGAAAAATACTGGTAATAAGTATAATAGTAAAAGTATAATGTATATAATACGAACATGGTCACTGTATATAGTTGATACATCACTTGTTTATTTACTATAAGCATGATTAATATGTTCATATGCCATGGTATATTTTGTGTTATATACCTATTTGATGCATGGGAAAATCCCAATGCCTATATGTACCATTAAGCTAGAGATAAATTAGCATGAATTTTTCTCACACAGGTCAAGGAGCTTGTAGATAGTAGAAGTTTAATAAAGTGAAACTAGCCAAAGCCCATACCGAGAGAGGACATTTGAGACCCGGTTTGTGGGTCTATCTATCATATTTTGTATTTTATATATCCATGCATATGGCTAGTATATGATACAGTTATGTTATATATTTTGTACATGCATAGGGCTTAAAGACCAAAACTAAATGCTGATGTATAATATGAGTCATAATAATATGAACCCAGAATATGTGTATGATTACAATATATAAGATGATGATAAATAGTCATTAGTAAGACAAGATAAGCACAAATAGTAGCATTCTATCTATATAATGAAATTGTTCCTGTTACAGGATGATATAATAAGCATAGTCCTATTATATAGGTAGGGCATCACATATCATGTCCAAAATGGTGATGTTATGCTAAAATTTATTGAGACTAACAACCAGTTGGCCGATATTTTCACCAAGTCTATCAATGATGAAAGGTTTTATATTATAAAAAAGGAGCTTGGTATGTTTGATGGGAGTACATTAATTTAAAATGTTTTTAACTAATGCATTTGCATCCTCTCATATGTTTGTGTATTATGATGTGAATTATATACTCTTGTTTAATTGATATTAATATCATGAATTTATTTGCCTTATATGTGTTTGTATGCAAATTTTGAACATTTGTGTTCTTGAAGTCCAATTTGAGGAACTTCAAGGTTTAAATGGTCATAAATATTCACATTGATCATTTATGATATGTCACATTAGGATTATGATATGTCACATTAGGATACTTAAGTATATTTTCTCGTTTGTTCTTTTATTTTCTTCTTTGAGTGTAATTCCTGCTTAGGAAGCTAACTTCTCGCTCGCGATAGGTATCTGGCTTAAGAATTCTATGTCCCACTCACGATAATTAAACCTCTTCTTAACTGTTGCATCTTCTATCCTCTCACACTCAGGAAATACATATTCCCAATCGTGAAATTTGAAATTTTTCCTACCATTGCAACTCTTCAATGTCTCACACTTAGAAAGCCCCTCATTTGCTTGGGAAACATTGCAGTTATTTAAATTTTCTTGACCATTACATTGTTCTCGGTTGAGAGTGGATGGTTCTCGCTCGAGACTGGCTCAATGGCAGCTTTTTCACAACTGCCAATAACTGATTCCCAATGTTTCAAATTAGTCATAACTCCTATTTAATCACCCCAAACAGCTATAATCCTTCTTCTTAACCTATAATACCCACATCCCTCTTTTCGTTCAATCACTTTGCATTCTACTCTCTCTTTCTCTTGCCTAATCTCTCTAAAAAAACTTTTCTCTCTCTTCAAAATCTTATCTTTCTTCTTCCAAATTCCATGGCACCAAAGGCTAACACCTCCAAATCTCATGCTTGCAAGGGGAAGGGTGTAGCCTCCTCTTCAAACTTTGACTCTAATGAAGCCATCTTCATTGCCTTCTCCAAGGAGAAGAAACTTCGCTATATAAGGATCACCAACAAAAAGTTCATCTCTAATAAAAACTTTGACTTGGATGACATGGAGAAACCCTACGTAAATGATGCCATTATTGCTGCCCTTGATGAGATGGGTTGGACTACCTTTGTGATGCCTATAGAGGATGGGCTTGATGAATTCACAATTGAATTCCTCTTAACTCCTTAAGTGATCAAGTAACCAAAGCATCCTCTTGGGTACTATGAAGTTTGTTTTTGGATTTTTAGTGAGCAACAAGAGATGACCAAACAATAATTTGAGACTGCTTTTGGCTTCAAAACGGTAGGATTGCTTAATACTCAAGCCATGCATATTTCTCATCTTGATTTTTGGAGGGAGATATCTTTTGAAAACCATCTAGACAAGAAATCCAACTCCAAACATATCAAAACTCTTCTTCATTTTGTTCTTCATCGAATCATAACTGTCATCATCAATGCTAGAAGTGAAAGTAATGAGAAGGTTTCCTATGAAGACCTTTTTTATCCTTATACCATGATTCACCATAAACCCACTGACACATACCTTCTTCTCCTTGATAAATTCCAATCCACATCCACAACCATAACCACCAAAGGAACTATTTCTCTTCATGCCTAAATCACTTATCTCACCAAACACCTTAGCCTCATGACTAAGGAGCACATTTGCTTTCTCACCATTACCTACTCCTAATTTGAGAATCTCTTAGACATCCAATATCTCCTCAACTGGAAGGCAATTACAAGACCTTACAAGGGTGTATATAAATTTCTTTATGCACTTGGAGAGCATGAATCCCAACAAGCAACCAAAGAAATGATAAGAAAAAAGACTCGCTTGTCTATTGGATGAGAACCCTCAAGCTTTTAAAGAACATAAGTCCAAGGAAGGCCTCAAAAATCTAGCCCTCATCCTATCTCAATGCAAGATTTATATGACTTGCAAATGAGATCCTTCAATGTGATGAAGGATATAATGATGCACCTTCACTTAGACATCTAAGATTTCCAAGGCCAAATGAGTTTCAAAGTGTGTCCACACAACTTTGAAAAGGAGACACCATTTAAGAGGGAGCAAGGCAATGAAGATGAAGAGAGTGATGAGAAAGACGACGTTGATGATGTGGAAGGGGATGCCTAATCTCTTTGATTCTAGCATTTATTTTTTTCTCTTTGTATTTTCTTAGTTTTCCTTAGACTTAGTATCTTAGAGTGTGGCTTATACATCTTTGATTACACATGTTTAATCTCTTAGTATCTTAGCTATTAGCAACCACTTTATTTGCGGTCATATTCGCGACCACAATGTTTTTTGGTCATATTAGCAACCATAATGTTTTGTGGTTTCTGAAATGGTCGCTAATCTGGTTTCACTAAATTGGGCCATGAAATGGCACCAAATTTAGCTACCACATACATTGTGATCGCTAATCGGCTACCACATACATTATGATTGCTAATCAAAGACTACAATGTGGTCTCAATTTCATCTGCCAAGAAAAAGTGCCAATTTTAGCATCCACATTTTGTGGTCGCTATATGGTAGTTACGTGGTCTTTAAGTTGTAACCGTTGTTTTGATTTTATTTTTTGTCAAATATTATCACTACATGGCAGCTAAATAGTGACTACTATTTATGGTAGCTATTTTGGCTTTTTTGTAATGGTTATTTCTTTGTTTTTCTTCTTCTTCATTCGTTGGGTACCTTTGCAACCAATGATTTTGGAAATTGTATGCAGGGCAAGTTGATTAGCTATTTCAATTTTTTTAGGCAATAGCCGCATATGAATAGAAGCGATTAAGGACCAAACTCAAACAAGAATTGGATCATTACTTGCTATTATATGGAAAGTAAGATCAATACCAACAGCATCCCTTGTAGAGTTACTCCCAAAGCCTAATATACTCTCGAGCCATTTCATATCACCAACCGAAGCTTATTGAACAGCGCCTAATATACTCCCAAAGCCTAATATAGGCTTATCTCACCAAATATTATCACTCTGTTCAAGATATTGAGTCTATTAAAAAAAAATTTATTAAGCTCTATTCAAAAAGACTTGATGAGAGAGAATCTTTTTGCTTGAGATAATCGGCCGCTCATAGAAAGATTGAACAGAGCCAGTGAACTAGACTAGAGAAATTTACTTATTCTGTTCAATTTAATAAAACACAACCTATACATACACAAAGTATGAGAGAGACCTTGTGTTTGTGTGCAATTTTTTTTTCTTCTTTTTGAATGTTGACTTGGTTAAAGGCTATCTATTGTTCGTCTTTGTCTTCTTTTTCTTCTTCTTCTTTTGGTGAAAATATAAGCAATTCAACTAAGGTATATCCTTAAAATTTCTAAAATATTTCCAATATATTTTTAAGAATTTCTAAGAATTTCTCAAGGTATATATGAAGTATTCCCGAAGTATACCGAACTAATGTATATCCAAGGTATTCATAAGGATATCGAACCAAGGTATACCTAAAGTATTTTGAAAATATACTGAATATGTACTTTTTCATATATTTTTGGGGTGACTTTTTGAGTAAATGTATTTTTCTAAGATTTTTAGACACTTTTTTCATATGTTTGAAAAAAAAACTGAGTGGAGACATTATTGTAATATTTATAGAATTTTTTGATACTTTTGAAAATTTTCCAATCATTTAACCAATCACGATCCATAATACATGGTCTATGATATAATTTGTGAGAATAGGCGTCATTATGAATTTTGTCTGAATATGGCATATGGGTTTCAATTCTTAGGTCCAATGGAATGATTTTAAGAGAGCTCGAGAGTTCTTCATGTGCAAGGGCCTTCTTGCCATCTAAGTGATTTTTGGAGGGGATATGACCCACAAATTATATTGTAGACCTTGGTCCATAGAATATTATGGATAAAACAAGTGTAAAAGATGTAATAAAAATATGGTGCTAATTTTATAAATAAAACAAACTTATACAAATTCGTTTATTAATATAGGTTTATTAGTTATTAGAAAAAAAGTTTATTAATTTATTAATAAAGGTTTATTTTATTTTAAAACAAAATCAACAGTTATTTTGTATTTTTTTGTTTTCAGATATTATTAGTTTCGATTTATTTTTTTTTATGCGTTTTGTCTCAATTTTTTGTTATGTTTTGCGTTTCTTTGAAAATGATTCAATGAATTCATATCTGCAAATCAATACACAAAAAATATCCATTAAATTAAGTAAACAAAAATAAAATGAACTTGTATTGATATAATAAATGAACTTTTATTAATAAACTAATGAACATTTTTCAATAAACTAATAAACTTTTAATTCATTTATTATGAACATTTTCAGTTTATTCGTAATGAACTTTTTCATTAAACTAATGAACCTTTACTTTATTTGTAATAAACTTTTTTTAATGAACATTTTTCAAAAAACTAATGAACCTCTAGTTCATTTGTAATGAATATTTTCAGTTTATTCGCAATAAACCTTCTCAATATACTAATGAAATTTTACTTTATTCGTAATAAACCTTTTTTATAATTTAATGAATTTTTTTCAATAAACTAATGATTTTTAATTCATTCGTAATGAACTTTTTTCAATTTATTTGTAATAAATATTCTCAATAAACTAAAAAATATTTACTTTATTTATAATGAACTTTTTTAATGAACTAATGAATCTTAATTTAATGATAGATGATGAATATTTACAAAAATACCAAATGTGTGATTGATAGCTGTGTAAGTTTGATCTATTTACAAAATTGTCATTATATCTTCCATGTATGATGGACTTGATCCATGATACTATATGGATCAAGGTCCAGCATATAACCATTGGATGTGACCTAGGTTTCCCTGGTGTGAGCAGATGGGCCGAACAGTCTGACCCATCCACTTAGCAATAGGCGTCCTTTGATGCAGCTTTGACCCATCGATTTGGTTTTTGATTTTCAGGTTCAATCCGACTTTCAATGCTCTAAATATTTGAAGGTATTTGAAATATATTAATAGACTTTTGATTAAATGGACCATACTATTCTACTTAATTTAAATCTCATACACGTACTATTTTTTATATTTTTATTATCAACTGAGGTTGACGGATATGTTATACATCAAAATACACTGATTGAAAGTGAATTTTGAGTTCCTCCCAAAAAAAAAAACAAAAATGAGTGAATTTAGAATGGTAAAATTAATGTCAATTATAGGTAGTGTTTTTTTTTAAATAAAATATTCAGTATTTTACAATTTAAAGTTACAAGACTAATTTCAATTCAAGTTGGACAGATTTATTAAAAGAATAAAGTATTTACTTTTAAATTTTAAAAATACTCCACACTCAAAGCTTGAACTTGATACTTCTAATTAAGAAAGAATGAACTTTTATTATTATATCTCGCCACTACATATATATATTCTTTTTCTTTATAACATCAAGATTGTATGAATTTTATCTTGGAAAATGTTGTTTAGCCCACCCGCCATTTGCCCGCCTCCTTCACGTATTTTTTTTTAATTTTAATTTTCTTTATTTTTTCTGATTTTATGTTCAATTATTAATTTAATTATTAAAGTTTATATTGTAAGAAATTATTATTTGTCCAATAATAAAAGTTTAGAGTTTATAGTTTATAATTTAGAATTTAGGGTTTAAATTTTAAAATTTAGAATTTAGAGTTTAATGTTTAAAATTTAGGATTTAAGGTTAAGGGTTTAAAATTTAGAGTTTAGGATTTAGGATTTAGAGTTTAGAATTTAGAATTTAAGGTTTATAATTTAAAATTTAGAGTTTAGGATTTAGAATTTAGGGTTTAGGATTTAGAGTTTAGAATTTTTAATAAAATATTATCTATAATAAAAAAAATTTAATAAAAAAAGATATATTAATAACTAAATAATAAAAAAGTAAATTATTTAACAAACAATAAAAAACAAATAACAAAACAGCAATAATGTAAAATTATATAGTGGCGGGCTCCCTAGCACGACTCTTTTATCTTTATGAACATGCAGTGCATTAAAAAATGGCACATGCAGTGGTATAGATGGCTAAGGTCACCAATCAAAACAGGTGCAATTCCCAAGCATTGGTGAAGTAAGCAAATTAATTAGTGACATTGGCATAACTTTATGCAATCAATCTGTTATTCATTTTGCTTCTCAACAAATAAGAAACATATGAAAATGCTTTGTTGGGTTTCTTTATTCTACATACAATTTTTTTTTGTTTAAAACCACTTCACAATGAACCAAACTAATAAAATAGTGTTAGCATTCCCCTTGGTTGAAAGTTTAAACTACAATTTATAAGAATTTGGGCAATCTTTTTACATTGAGTTAGCTTTTGGAAATAATTAGATTTAATATTCATCTATTTACCTGATTTTACATAATATTTGAGTTAAACAATGATAGACAGACCAACGTAGAATCAAATAATGATAGACCATTTGCAGTTGGTCAGCAAGCAGTACAGTCTATTACTTTCTCATTCCAAGTGACCCTCCGCTATGTTGTATCTTATAGCGAGCTTGAACATGAAAGTCGAGTGTTAGAATCTCATATCGATCAGTCGGTTGAAAATCTAAACTACTAAGAATGATTTAAACAATTCTCCTCCCTCGAACTGGCTTTTTAAAAGAGCTAGGTCCAAGATCCATTAATCTAGTGAATTTTACAATACCATATAAATTATTATGCTTACATGACATTCTTTTATTGATTTGATCTATGTAAATTTATGTAAATATTTTCTTCATCACAATAAACTTAATGCGAGAAAAGTTCATATCAATTAGCAGTATTTTTTCTTTCTATCAAAACAAAAAATTGGATATATTATATGTTTAGTTAGAATCTGAAGATAATTATGCATGCATAGGAAGATAAACATGCACCATAAATACTTGAGAATAAAATCCTTCACAAAATCTTTAGACATATATGAGATCTAAATCATAATATAGGGATAGTTCATCACCTTTAAAAATCTTGAAGGTCCTCAAAACCAATAAAAAGATTAGACAAGAATCCAAAAGAGCAAGATTTATCTTAATTACTCCCATACCATACACATACAGAAAATAGATTGTTCTACAGCTAGCTTAATATATAATCATAATCAACCAATTAATTATTTAAAAGCCATATACAGATGAAGGAAATATTTTGTGATTGTCAGTTTCTTAATTAATTAGTATTTTTTT
>CATIWF010048438.1:0-21527 GCA_949630135.1 Balakata baccata
TTTTGCTGACTCATCAAACGGTACGAATTATAAACATAATCTACAAAACTATTTTATAATTCAAGAATCCAACACTAACAAACCTTGAGCCATCAAAGTGAAAATAAAATTAACAAAACAGCCGAGATATGAATTAGATGATGATAAAATAATGCCTTTGATCAATCCTCAAGTGGCCAAGCAAGCTCAGCATCATTAGCTTTTTTTGAGAGCTGGGAGAATTTTAGCCCAGAAAATCCGAATTGAGCTTTTTGAAAGCTTGGAGAATTCCAGACCCCTTCATATCAAAACCAAACCCAAATCTTTATTGAACTCTTTATCAATATTCAATGAAGAATACTGAATTTTGTGCCACAATTTTAAGAGTTCCCCACATTTAACACCGATACACTCAGAAGTTTGCCAATCCTAGCTCTTTTTTCGTTCAACAATTTAGATAGAAAAGCCAACAAATAAAAAAGCAACGAAAAGCCACTATAAAACCAGTAAATACATGTTTCAACCTTGAATTTGGTAAAAAAAAAAAAAAAATAGAACTTTCGAGTTGAATCAAAACCAGAAATCAAAATAATGAGAAAGTGAAAAAGGATTGATTGAGTAGAGAGTGCGATTACTGGTAATTTAGGGGGAAAATTCTAAAATGATAAAGAAAAGGTGAACCCTAATTTAGATAGAGGAAAGAAAAAGGGGAAATTGAAAGTGAATAGGAGTTCAAAGTTTGATTATTAATTTGAGCCAGATTAGAAAAAGAGGGGAATTCATAAACCAAAATAAAAAGAAAGATAAACATGGCTCAAAAAAGGAAGAAAGATGCTTTCTCTTTCGTTGTTTTGTTTCAAATTTTTTTATTTTTGAATAATGAAATAGTTTTGCATTTTATATTTATGACTCACACTGTTTTAATGAATCAGCAAAAAAAAAAAAGCTAAATAAACATTTACTTTTGTTAAAAAAAAGTTCATGCTACCACCACATAAGAAGAGCACACCAGTTTTTTTATACCAGAGCTATTTTTGAACACAAAAAATTAGTATATATATTATATTGTTAAAGTTTATAAGTCGAGTTAAAATTGTGAAAGGCTAAATAATTTGAGTATTTTTTTAATAAATAAGGCTAAAAAAATGAGTTAATTGGCCAAAGAATATATTGTTACAAAAGAAAATAAGGCCAATAATGTAAAATTAGATAGACGAGCAAAGGCGGGCTGCCTATGCCTACTTTACTAATACCTATCATCATTTATTTTTTAGTGCTCTTTAATTAATTTCTTGAAGAATGAGGGCCTTTATTCCCTTCTGTTTGGAAACTTTTTTAATTTTTTTTTTTTTTGTTCAAATATGGATATTCGTTTATAACCAGAAAGATGAGAAAAAAAAACCTCACAATACAACATCTACTTCACTAAATAGTACTAGAAAATAATTTTAGACTGAGAACAAACTATAAAAATTACAAAACAATAATCACAAAAAAGTCTTGGATAAAAAATACTACAAGCTCATAAACAAAGCTTAGCCAGATCTTAAAAGAAACAAAAAGAAACCGTAAAAGCATAAGATCTAGAGCAACTTCATGTTGAGGCATACAAAGGCATATTTATAGTCGAAATCTCTTTTATAGCATTGTACTTTTTCATTTGGACTAAATTTGCTGAAAAGTGAGGAGGATCAAATCAATGACTCATCACTTTAGCCTCTATATGTAACTTCTTAAGATAAATGGAGCCATTAACACTCAAATTAGAGTTGATCTATAATTTACCTAACACAAAAAGGAAAATAAACGCTGACCAAATTAAAACACCACAAAAACTATATATTATTCACTAAACGACCCTCTCGGAGAAAACACATGAAAAATAAAAGGGGTATTTCCGACCAAAATAACCCTAAATGTAATATGAAAAGAAGAGCTTTAAGAGAGGAAGAGAGAAGAGAGGAGAGAGAAAACTAGAGAGAGAGGGGCGAGGTGGAAAGTCCTCACAAATGAAAAATCCTTTCATTTTGAAACTAATAATATAGTTTCGTTGTTGTTTTCACTTTCTACAAATGACAAAATAAGACTCACTCCTAATTACAAAAATTCACTAGTAGTAGGAATAAGGCTTACGCAACCTTTTCAGTATCAAAATTTTCAACTTTTTCTTAGATTATTCTTTGTTAAATTTTTAGTCATCTTTGCTCCATTAACATTATTTTTGAACTATATTTATCACTTTAAAAATTGCATAAAGTAATACAATTAGTCACAATTTTTTAATATGATAGTCATTTCTAATAATTTATATTTCTGCTACCACGTTAATAAATTATGACTAATTGCATCATTTAATTTTTAATATGACATTATAGTCCAAAAACAATATTCAGGAGGCAAAGAAAACTAAAAACCAATCAAGCGGGTTATACGAGAAAAACAGATAAATTGGAGGAACTGCATATAATTTATGTCTAGAAATAATCACAAAAATAAATTTTAATTTGATACAATAGTTACATTTATTTAAAATATATTTACCTTGAATTCATTCTTAACTTTTTCTGAAATTTATAGTTTCATTTATGGATCAAACTATTAATAGAGTATATGTAAAAATCAAGAGTTGTTATATCATTGATCCCGGTCCATGTAGTATTATAGACCAAGGTCTATCACATATGTGAGAGATGGTGACAATTTTATAAATAAATCAAACTTACATAGTTATCAAAATACAGTGACATTTTTATAAATATTCATTGTCTGTCATTAGGTAAAATGTTCATTAGTTTATTAAGAAATATTTATTTGTTATAAACTAAAAGTTTATTATGAATAAAATAAATGTTTATTAGATAATTCAGAAATCGTAATTTGTTATAAATTAAAGGTTTATTACAAATAAAGTAAATATTCATTAGTTTATTAATAAAAGTTTATTTGTTATAAAACTGGATATTCATTATGAATAAAGTAACAGTTTATTAGTTTATTGAAAGATATTCGTTACGAATAAAAAATATTCATATTTATAAAATTGAAGGTTCATTATGAATAAAGTAAAAGTTCATTAGTTTATTAATAAATATCTATTTTTTGTCTATCAAATTAAATACATAAAGAAATAAAAATAAATATTTACTGATAAACTAATGAATTTTTTACTAATAAATTAATAAATATTTAGTTTATTCATAATAAACCTTTAGTTTATTCGTAAAGAATATTTTTTAATAAACTAATAAATATTTATTTTATTCATAATAAATCTTTTTCAATAAACTAACAAATATTTTTCAATAAAACAATAAACATTTATTTTATTCGTAATGAATATTTCTTAAAAACTAATGAACTTTTATAGTTACGATATTGCTACCGTTACTTACATGCCAATTAGATCTTGGTCCATAATACATCTTGGACTGAACCAGGATATAATTCGCAAAAAATCAATACTTCTTCAAATCCTAAATAGATGTTGTTTTAAGATTTTTGCAAAATAATTAAAGAATGTGTTCCACCAATTATTATTATTATTATTATTATTATTATTATTATTATTATTATACCAATGGAAAAATTACCAAAAATAATATAAACTTTTAAATTTATATCAAAATTAAATTATACTTTCTATTTTCTCATTTAAATACACAAATTTTTAAAATTTTATCAATTTGTAAATTCCGACAAAACTCTAATGACATTATATAAAATTCCTATGAAATTAAAAAAGTTGTGCTGACTAAAAAACTGAGTTATTTATGGAGAAATAAAAACATCATTGTTTTTGTTGAAACCTAAAATTTTAAAACCTATTTTAGGTCTTAGCAAAAACAATCTCTTCAAGAACGATATAGGTTTTAACAAAAATGATGTTTTTATTTTTTTTATAGATAACTCAGCTTCCTAGTTAGTATTACCTTTCTAATTTTATCGAATTTTATATCATATTAGTAGAGTTTTAACGAAATTTATAAATTAAAAAAATTTTAAAAATTTATATATTTAAATGAGAAAATAGAAAGTGTAATTTAATTTTGATATAAGTTCAAAAGTTCTTTGCAATTTTCCCGTTACCAATTATTAATAAGGATATAATAGGTAAAAAATAATTAATGTTTATTGATAATAACAACAACCATTTTGAAACAAAAATAAAAACTGTAAACATCTTTTTAGGAACAGAGAGAATAACTACTTTATTAACCATGTGTCTTTTTTTCATTGGTACACAATCTATGAATTCATAGACCCGGTTGAAAATGAATTAACAGACAATTACTTAGCTCATATTCATTCAGCCGCAAAAGAATACTACAACTTTAACACAGAATATGTAAGCTATAACTGGAGAAATAGAATGATAAGATATAAACCAATGGGTTCCCACTAGCAACAGAAGTTTTTATTGTTCATGTAGATCTTCCCATATTAGTTTCTGACGGTTCATATTGCAATGTCACAGTTGTCACCATGGAGAATCAATTCTCCGAAAATATAAAAAATTTCCTACCTTCAAGTTCATTGTCCTCTGTAAAAAGGAACCTCATAGCAGAGCTTTTTATTCAAGCCAAAGATTTTAATTTCCACTAAACTAAAGTTCAGAAACAAGAATTGAATCCACAAAAATGTCAGCAATGGAGTTCCATTTCCCACTTCTGCGAAGAGGATGGATTATGAGATCAAGAAAGTATAGTTTTGATCACTCAGCTGAAATTTCAGACACTAAGCAATCTCAGGTTGCAGAGATCAAATCTACAGATCAATGGAAGGCCTATTTTGATGCCTCCAAAGGAACAACAAACTGTTAATGAGTTTCAAACAATGATCCCTACTTATCCAGTGTTGTTTTACATCGTAGTTTCTAATTCTTATGGGTTTTATCTTCTGGTATTGAAGCTGGTGATTCAATTCACAGCAACATGGTGTGGACCTTGTCGTTTCATTGATCCAGCTGTAAAGAGTTTGCTGCTAAGTACACAGACGTTGATTTTATCAGGATGGATGTGGACAATTTCATGGTAAATATCAACTAGTTTTCTTCCTTTCATTCATCTCTAAGACCTAATAATAATAGGAATTTTTGGTGATGAAAAACAGTTGGTGGCTGACCGATTCAGGGCAAACTCACTGCCAGTATTTGTACTTATCAAGAAAGGAAAAGAAATTGATAGGATAGTAGGAGTCAAAAAGATTGAACTGCAGAACAAAATTGAGCAACACAGGATATGATTACATTGATGACACTCAGGACGCTATGGATTATGATACCAGGAATATAACAATCAGCAGAAGAAAAATAAGATTCAATAACGATGACATTTTGCTCTTTATTTTTGTGATTTCATAATGTGCAAGCAATTATTTGCTTTATCTAACAAAAGTTTATGTTATCTCTATCAGTGACAACTAAGTAACATCAATTAATATTTTGACATATGGAGTCGTGTTTTGCTTCTTCTGAAGAACATGTACCCAGTGGGTTCACTAAGAAAATTCTTTGCAAAATTGAGAAATTTAATGTATGACTAAACAGTGGAATCCATGCATTGTTGCATTCACATTTTGGTGGGAGTCTCACATATGGATCTCATATATAGATCCCACTTTTCTATTGATTCATTCTCTATGAAGTCGAAACATTTTGACAAATAAAAAAAAAGTTAGTACTCTTGCTTGTCAGTTATCTAACTATCATTCCACAGCTATACAGCTTGACTCCATCCCATTGACACCCATGCAGATAAGCTCTCTAATCAAGAAAGAAAGGATCATTAATAAACAGTAGAAATCCTCCTAAGGATTGAAATGCATCCATGACCGTAACTGGAAGATCTATTTCGATTATCAGCTTAATTGTCATATCGTGACTAGAAATGATGTTTACATATTCAAATAAATTGAATGCTTGCTCCTGTCTAACTCCAGGACTACCTAAGCAAACTGTAAACAACTCAAAGCAATTCCAAGGAAATAACAGGTAAGTTTCAACAACATACCTTCCCTCTGATACCAAAACGGGAACAGGTTCCCCAACATTGATGTAATCATATTGAAGAACAAGTTCAAGCCTCAAGGAGAAACCAGTCAATGCATTGATATAATCATTTCCAAACTACATAATACAGAAGGGAATTCTTTTTCCCTTCAACTTCAAGCTAAAAAAATTGAAATTAGATTGCTAGTATACAAGCATAAATTAGGAGTCATTTGAGGCAGCTATGAAAACCTAGTCACCTAGATAGTTTTTTTCCTTGCCACATTAACTAGCAACAGTGCTTAAAATGCTTCTGACTTTAGTCCTACTATGCACAAACTTACTCAAGGAAAGCAAAGAATGTAATGTATTTACATTCAATTAACTTACATGAATAATTAATGTTCGTGGATGATCAGCAAACTCAATCTCCAGCAACTCTTTAACTAGTTATCAGCTCCACCCAGCACCCTCTTCAGATCAGACTTCTGTTCTTCAGTGAGTCTTGACGGAAATGTGACATCCAATCTGATTCTCAGATTTCCTTTCTTGCGCGGTTCTTTTGAGATGGGCATTCCTTCATTAGAGATTACAATCTCATGGCCAGGTTTGATGATATCCATAACTGGGATAGTAAGATACCTTCCGTCCAAGGTTGTCAAATCAACAGTTTTCCCAGTTAGAGCCTCCAGTAATGAAATTTTCTGATTAACAATAAGATCATTCCCATTCCTCTTAAAAACAGCATGGGCCTTCTCATCAACGACGAAAATAAGATCAGCAGGAATAACACCGGGTTCTTGATTGCCTTTCTCAGGAAAAGTGATTTTTGTGCCTTTCTTCCATCCTGGTTTGATGTCAATCTTCAAGATTTCCTCAACAGTTTTTGGCTTACTGCAAGAGATTCACCTGATCATCAATCAAATTAAAGAAACAGCAGAATTCATCTCTGACACTAGAAATGTAACTAGTGCCAATCAAAACATAAGCAATTCACTCAGGAAATAGGAAATTGAAGAACAATACAAACACTAGAATTACACCTAACATAATGATTAACAAACGCCAAATTACGACTTTTAGAATTGAATTTCTCAAAAAAAAAAAAAAAAAAACTACAATCTTTCTCAGAATGCGAGGCATAATTATCTTTAAACAAAGAAAGAAAAAGGCCAAAAAATCAATTGAATAATTTAACTGACCCGAAATCATCAGGTACAGAACGCGAAATCCTCATCTTTCTTCTAGCTCCTTTATAGAGCTCCTCCAAACTACACAGCAACTTGCTTTCAATAGCGGTCGCTTTCTTGTTTCCTTGATTCCCTGTCTCCTCATTCCTGTAAAACCCACTCTTCCCACTGCCGCCGCCACCAGACCCGCCAAAAAATTCGTTGAATATATCATCTGCATCCCTCGGGTTGAACCGGAAAGACGACGTATTCACCGCCGGTGGCTTCCCGTCATCTCCGGACCCACCAATTTCGAAGGACTTAAGTCCCTCTTCTCCATAGAGATCATAGATCTCACGCTTTTGTGGGTCGCTGAGAACGTCATAAGCTTCAGAAATTTGCTTAAACTTAGCCTCGGCTTCTTTCTTGTTATCCGGATTCTTATCGGGATGCCACCTCATTGCGAGCCTTTTATAGGCCTTTTTCAGGTCATCGTCCGTCGTTTTCCGATTAACTTTCAGTACATTATAATAATCAACACCCATTCCTCAAACTTTCCTATTTCCTGATGAATACTGAAAGGAGACTGAATTGGGTATAATGCAATGGGCTGTTTTTAAATTGATGAAAAGTCGTCGAATTCGAGAAATTCTGTAACTTTGGGTGAAACGGACGGAGGCGAACAACGAATCCGGCGAGTCGGCCCGTGGTCGTGGAGTCAAGAAATAGAAAATGTGGGAGTAGCAGTGATCACGGTGTTGATAACGCATTGATGGGTGATATTTTAAACGGGGTAATGTTGGGTAACAGCTATTGTATGGAGAATGAATTGTGACAGACAAATTATTGTAATAATTTAGCAATAACAAAGGAAAGGGCAAATCAGAGAATTAATGGTAATTATGACATGGGATCGGTAACTGTAACTTTTGTCTACTAATCAAAATTGTAGCATGAATTCTACTAATTATTATTGGACATATGGACCATTCATTCCTTGTAGGTAGAAATTTTTAGCCATATTATTTATAAATTAATTTAATTATTAAATAAAGTATATATATATTACATTTATTTTAATTAATAAAAATATAATAATTAAATACATATTAATGAATAATTAGATTAGTTTATAACTGATATAATAGACATAGTTTATTTAAAAAAAATTTCCACATAGGCTTATCAAATTAACAAGAATTATTTGGTATATTTAGTTTATTAAATTATGTGTTAAATCATATGAATATGACAATTTATTTACTTTAAATCTAGTTGGCATATCATTTTATGTAACTAGTTATATCATTTGATATGTTATATGGACAATTAAATATGACAGATTATTGGTGTAACAGCTATTATATGTGTTGGAAGCAAAAATAATTTAAAAATAAAATTTGGATTGATGATAGTTTTATGTTTTGGTCAAAATTAGAGATTTTAAAAATTTTTAATTTAATCAAAACATGCAATTAAATATTATATGATATGAAAATAAACTTTTCATGTTAAATCTTAAACATTTATTCATCATAAGTACAGTGGTACAGAGTAGTAATCCACACTGTCAAGCTGTGTTGGTAAGACAGGCAATTTTGAGTTGTCTAGGTTTGTCCCTTGAGTTGCAATCATTTGTTTTTGAGCATTAATAAAATCTTTGGTGATTGTACAAATATTATTTGTCATGTTAATGTTTTTGTATGCATTGTATGTCTACTAAATTCAGTCTGGTATTTTGCCTATAGAATAAGCAAATACTATATTAAGAAGTTAATGAGTCCTTGATAAAATCCTTCATGGTATCAAAGTGAGTTTTTCTATAAGTGGTGTTCTGTCCTATTTCTTTTTCTTCTTATTCCTGGTTTTCTAGCAAGGTTCATCTTTTTATTGCTCCTATGGAAAATACTCAAACTTGTCTGCATCTGCTTCCTCTCAAAATCCTTCTCTTCAATATTCACAAATATCTCATCCTTCATTTAACATTCGTAATGGTCTCAATGAAACTCTTAAATTTTTCAAATTGCATAAATATTATGGAAGTCTGTTTTCCTGCCTGTTTTAAGAGGATGTGATTGTTGGAATGACTGTTGCACAATGGAAACAAGTAGATTCTCTTGTTCTGTCCTGGATTCGAGCAACTATATATCTCTGATGATATTCTTCCTACTTTTCTTAAACCCGATACTGTTAGTACTGCCCATCAAGCCTGGTTAGCTAATTCCCAACTCTTTCAGGATAAAGCCAACTCTAGATTGCTACAACTGAAATCTGAATTTTATAGTACAGCAAACGTTGATGAGTATCTTCGAAAACTCAAAACTTTGTTTGATTCATTATGTGCCATATGTCATTCCTTAACTGAAAATGATTTAATTCTTGAGTACAACATTTTCATCCAAACTGTGTCCCAAATATTCTCATTACAACGGGTTATTTACAAATGCTCAACATGGTAAGAAAAAATTCGGAGCTTACTTAAGCTAACCATGTAGCAGGAAACCTCGCAGTATATATCTAATTATGACATTTGACAGCCACTTCTCGTGCTGGATTGACCAGCAAGACCAACTCCACCAGCTATGTATGCTAGTACCCAGCCCAACATCCTACTACCTGAAACCCACCAGCCCGATTGCTCCATCAAGTATATCCATTTATGCTCCTCGTTAAATAATGAGGAAATGACACTACATCCCTGATTTAAAGCAAGTTTTCCACACACACCGTTGCTTTTTTCTATTTCTAAAACTGACCTCCGTGTTTTTATTCTCCCAAATTATCACTTTCGTTTTTCCTTATTTACACTGCTAATTTACTGAAAAATGATTTTTGATCTACCTAGGATTAAATGAAGGTGACACCCTCCTTAGAACAATATCATGAATCCGATTTGATCTACCTCGTGCAGGAACAATTGCAGTTGATAAAAACGTGTCAATATATCATTCCACTAGGACCACACAACATTCCATATGCAACCATTCTCTGAAATAAAAACACTACTTAAGCTGTCTCAAAATCTACCTGCAAAGCAAGCCCCCAATTATTAAGTGCCTGAAACAAAATCTCGTACAAGGTCAGAATTTGATTATAAAAATAGATAAAGAAAGTTAAAGTACAAATAAATGGGACAGGTAACTTGATTAGGCTTTAGGTAAAATGATAAAACTCAAGAATAAATGAATCGTACCTGGGGACTGTTCCAATTAAGTTGGACAGTATTTTCATAGTTTTTTGTTGCCCGCAAAATCAGATTACACACTTGACTTTTTTAACAGGGAAGATCTACTAAAAAGGAATGAGGACTAGATGTGCTTAACAAAGATATCACAGAAGAGAAAGGTCTTACTTGTATAGGATTAACTTGGCACCCTTCTATCAATTCAATGCTAATACCTTCTCTTGAAAATGATTTTCGCAATGATGCTTTTTCTTTTTCCTAGACTAAATACACTATCTAATTGAATTCTAGACTTATACCAAATACTAGAGACTTATAACTCTAGAAATTTGATTGATGATGCAAATAAATTCTACAGTTTTATAATTTGGACTTCTAGTATTTCAAAGCTATTCCAATTTTAGGTATGTGACTATGAGATAATAATTATGTTACTTGTTACTGTTGTCAGTGTTGTATATTTTCTGCATAATATTGAAATGCTGGTAATAAAAGACATTAAATTTTCAAATCTAGTATGCATTTTAGCCCTATTCAAGGGCTACATAATGTTCATCCTCCTGCTGAATCCTAGAGTTTGGTAGAATATTTAATGGATTGCTGGCGTTCTGACATTCTGTATGAAAATTTATTCTTATTCTGAAATTGTTACATATGTTTTCTTGTGGCTTATATTCTCTCTGTGTCCAAAAAAATTGTAAAAGTCTTGAGGCTTGCATGCAGTGTTGTTTTTGACAATATTAAAATCACTCTGCTGCATGACAAGCTAGGTAAATGGGGTATGGGTTATTTGTGTTTATTCGTATTTATTTGTATCATGCATAATGTGTCAATACATTAATTTGATTAATTAACTATGTTATTTCGTATTTTAAATGGATTGAGCGGGTTAATCCGTTTAGATATAGTATTTTGATATATCATAGTTGTATTGAACCGTTTATGATCCGAACTCATTTATCTAACCCAAACTTGTTTAACTCATGTCTTGTCGTACCGTTTAAACAGATCGTGCCAAAAAAATTGCCAATTCTATTTGTATGCTTCATATGGTAAGCCAGGAATCGGAGAATTTTTTTTTTAAAAAGGACAAATTTCTTACGAGGAGGATTAGTTGTAGTGTTAGCCTTAGTTGTACAGTGGTAGAGAGTAGTAATCCACAGTACACTGTCAAGCTATGTTGGCAATATACAGAAACAATTTTGAGTTGTCCAGGGTTTATCCCTTTAGTTGTAATCATTTGTTTTTGAGCATTAATAAAATCTTTGGTGATTGTACAAAGATTATTTTAGATCACAGTTACAAATCACAGCTTTCCATCATCATAGCATTCGTTCCATTAGTATCAGCATGGACTCAATTCGCTTCTTCCATAATTTTCCCATTTACTTAAGTTCTCTGTCTTTGGACAAGACAACAAAAAATAATCAGAATCACATAATACTCCCACAGCTGTTTTGAGGATAAGTAAATAGATTAACAAATAACTATACCTGATCTACTGGGTCAATTGAGTTCCTATTCAAGTGTTTGTGATTCTCTTCTTTGTTCTTGATGTCTTTGTCTTTGGTGCTCAATGGAAGCAGCCGAGATACACCTCCATTAGTCTGGTCAGGTAGTTATGCAGATCAATATGCATAGTACCTTATTATTCCTTAAGATACATCTATGCAACATAAATACTATATGATCTATAAGACATAGAGGCACAGACTACTCCAAAATGCACAATCAATTGTGAAATGTAACTACTTAACTTGCATAGTACCTTATTATTCCTTAAGATAGTTCTTCATGCTTGTCCAGTAAACTTACAGGAAAGCCACAACAAGAAAAATTAACACTACGAACAAATTTCAAGTGAATTCAAATAGTTATGCTACTTATGGCAACATTTTAGGTAAAAAAGAAAAAAGTAAGTTTCATTTGTATATTTGATTGAGCTGAAAAAAGATATGACATTTTAAAGCATTGATGTAGTGCAGACCAAGACAATCAATATGTATTTTAATCTTTTAATCAGCAAGAAGGGTACACAGCAGCATTCATGCAGTGCAGACCAATAAAAGTATTGACATATCAGAAAACACAATTCCTCATTCCTACCCTTGTCGTGCATGCAAAATACAAAGATCAAGCTTAGGACATTAATTACAGAAATACAAAATGCTACTTCGTAAAGCAATTATAATTTGGAAAATCATAACTAATAATATGCGTGTATAGATATAACCAATTTATATTACTAAAAAGAAGTACCTTGCCCTTATTGGTGTGGTGGTACCCACTTTTGATTAGTCTTCTTAAAGCTGTTGTTTTGAGCCCCTCCATCCACCTTTCGAGCATGATATTTTTGGCTCTTGCTGTATATATCAATCAATTCTCATCACTTAGGGAACTAGAAAAATTTCTCATGTTGTCTAACATAGTAACATTTTTTGGCTCTATTTGGCATTGTATTTGGAAAAAATATTTTTTGGAAAAAAAATTGTATTTTTAATTTTTTTTTTTAGTTTTGAAAACTATTTTTGGTAGAAACAGATAAATAGATGTTTTTTCCAAAAGCATGTTTGAAAAAAATAGTTTATAAAAAATTTAAAAAATTACTCAATTAAATCAAAAAAATTTAAAACATACTTTTAGGATCCTCAATTGCAATCCCAAATGCCCCATTTATGTCTCATATCTATGCTTTTGAGGGTATTGTTCATTGTGGTAGTAAAATGCTTGTCCTTGTGACTATGAGGTTGCAATTTTTGTCTTGAGTCAGTCAAGGGTAGATGATTGGTTAATAGCCTTTCTGCTTATATTTTTTAAGTCATCAACTGAGTTTTGGGAGTTGTTACACCTTGGAAAGTAGATGATTGGTTTGCACCTCTTTAACCCTTTCGTCTCCTATATTAGGTTTATTGCCCATGGAAATTTATTTCCTGATACTGTTAAAATAACTTCCTCTAAGTTCTGCTAAATGTATTAGCACCTATTCCTTATCATTATCAAATTGGATTGGCTATGTCACAATTGAGCAGCAATTCTCTTTTTCTGGATTATCATCAAAATCCTTTTCCCTTGTTCTTCCAACGTGGGCTGAATGTTTCACTCTCAACCGGTGATCCTTTGCAAATTCATTTAACAAGGGAACCACTAGTGGAAGAATATAGCATTGCAGCGAAGGTTTTGTCATCATTATTTCTTGTTCCTTTGTTTTTTTTTTCCTGGTGTGTCATATGATGTTTTATAGATTTTTAATCCTTTTGTAGGTGTGAAAGCTTAGTTCTTGTGACCTATGTGAGTAGCAAGAAACTCTGTGTATCAATATGGGTTCTCCCATATTGCAAAGGTGGGGAACTTAATGAATGCCACAGACATGCATAAATATGTATCACATTTCAGCTTTTCTGATTAATAATTAGCTCAGTCATAATTACGAATTTAAAGTTATATGTTTCGTTATTTACAATATCTAAAGTTCATTGCACTTATCCAGCCAGCATTACACAAGAGGGGACTATCCCAATTCCCAAGTGCCAACAAAGATCCAAAACAACCTTTGTAATATTATAATTGAATCAGTATTGTAAAGCCTTCACGTGAGAATCATGCTTCACTGGCTCGGCAGCAAATATTTTGCAAGAGGTCCGGAAGGAAATGATATTCATAAGACGAATGTACCCCACATGAGGATTGCATTTCGACATGAGGCAAGTAAATGGCAACCTATTACAAGAAGCTTTTATACAGCTTTCCTTCGTAGCTAATGAATTTCGATTTTGCAGATATGGAGAGAGGAGATGCTGTATGTCTACTCAGGAAGAGCTACTTTCCCTGAAGAAATAGAATTTTGAACTCAATGAAATTAGAGAAAGCAGAAAGCAGCTACAAATTGGACTCCGGTGCTCAGTGAAACATGCCATCTATTCACCTGAATGCGTTGGATTTAACTAAATTTATTGGGTCGGTTACTCTGAAAATTTGTTTTAGAGCATTAATAAAATATTTGGTGATTGTACAAAGATTATTTTAGATTGCAGCTTTCCATCATCACACTATTCGTTCCATTAGAATCAGCATGAACTCAATTCGCATCTTCCATAGTCTTTCCATTTACTTGAGTTCTCTGTCTCTGGACAAATAATCAAAATCACACAATACTCCCACAGCTGTTTCGAGTAGTAGTAAATAGATTAACAAATAACTATACCTGATCTACAGGGTTAATTGAACTCCCATTCAAGAGTTTGTGATTCTCTTCTTTGTTCTTGATGTCTTTCTCTTTGATACTCAATGGCAACAACAGAGATACACCTCCATTGGTCTGGTCAGGTAGATCTGCAGATCAACATGTCAAAGTCAGTTTCTAACTCAAATGGTGCATAAAGCACTAGGATAAAGAAATCAAGATGAGTCTGACCTGGTACTTTCTTGTCTATAAATACCACTTAATTAACAGCACAAGCAGCATAAGATATTGAACTTAATCAAGAATGTGAATAAGACCGGACGATAAAATAAATAAGTGAATAAATATCTACATACCATGCAACAACAATGTCGACTACATAATGTTTGCACGACGCTATAATTAAAAGGCTCTGAATCACAGCAATCAACCGCCCTAATTTTCTATAAACTCACAAAGATAACTTGTTATTAGTCAACCTAGTTAAAAGGTATCTGATCTGGTTGTGAATAACAATTTAAGTGCAAGTTTGAGCCAAATATAGGAAACAACCACAAACAACCATACTTCTCAGCCACAAACTTTTTAAATGATAGTCCTGATAATCTTGAGACAAATTATTTGGGAAGTAACATTCTACTTGGTAAGAAAATTAGATTCATACAAACAGCAACATGACCAACATAAATATACTTGTGGTGAACTTCAAAGTCAAGCTGCTTACCATCCTTGGAAAAGCCAGCAAGCCTTCCAAGCCACCATCCAAAGCTTCCTGAAACCAGTGACCTATCAATACTACTTGAACTCCAGAAAAATATTTAAGACACATCAGCTATTCTAATATCATTCGCAGTATTAAAAAAAAAAAGACACTTTTACATGATTTTAGCTACTCACATGGCATCATCTGTTGGAGGCGGAAAATATATTTGGATTGAAGAGAGTTCTAGGTCTCGGTCAAAATTAGAAATTTCAAAAATTTTTAATTTTACCGAAACATGCGATCAAATATTGTATGATATGAAAATATAATTTTTGCGTTAACCTTAAACATTTATCCACAACTTTTAAAAACATATTTTGTATCTTTTATGGATAATATCCATTTTGCTAAAATCATCCCATGATTTTTAAAAATAAAATGGAAAATAAAAGGATTAAGGCAAACCTTTTATTACCGAGTTCACCAAATATGCAAACCAAGCAAAAAGACCAAAAACTTTATTTGCTTTGATGAAACTCTTTTGCTAGTCCCAGATATATTATCATAAAATTTCTCTTTTAAACTATAGAAGGAAAAATTGAGAGAAAAATCTTTATCTTACTGGAACCATACCCTTTTTTTTTTCCGAACCCCCACCATTTTTTAATTAGAAGAAGATTAAGAAGAAGAGGAGTACCACCGAGTGGTAGGTGAATTTTTTATTTTTTTAAATTTATTTAATTTATAATTCAATGATAGTACAACAATTGCATAACTCATTTTCTAGCCACCACTATTAATCATATAATCAATCTTCTCTTCTATTAACCATGGTTATTACTTTAAAATACCAATATGCTTAATTTAATTAATAACTTAATTAAATTATAATAATTTTAATTAACACTTTAATTAAAATTATATATAAGAGAAACATTTAAAATTAATCAATATTAATTTTAACTCAAAAAGTAATGTGATCATTTTTAATTTAATTCTCAAGTAAATTAATCGTCACATCATAAATATGAACTAGACAAATAATTTAATTTGGATGTGACTTATAAGGTCAATAATTTTATCTGAATGGAAATATAATATTAACTCTGTAATACTATATAAGACATTATTTTTGAATTCCTCGTATACCTAGACACATTAAATATCCTTTCAGAATTTTCTTTTTAATTACCGATAAAATCTCAAATAATAATTTGACCTCTAAATCATAATATTAAGTCCCCTCGTTATGATCCTGATATTGATTAGGGTTATAGTGTGTCAAACCCTATTAATCAATATACTAATGAGTGATAATTTGCATTCTGATTAAAATAAGACATATCATTATTAATCTAATTAATAATATCGATCTTCAATCGAAAAAGTCGTATTTTTTCTGGCTATGAATATATTTCATTAGAACCAAAATATTAACTCCATTAGGATCTTGCCCTAGTGCTGTAGGGTAACGAGTCCTACTATTGGTAATCTCATGTCTCACTACATGACTAATTGTGGTAACTACGAGCCGGATTGTCAAGCGTGAATAACTTATTACAAGGCAACAGCACTTCTACAGCCATCCATGAAAGGACAGTTTTGACACCTCAAGTCAAAGGATTTCGAGTCATAAAGATTCATATATTATGACCACGATAATAACTGTTGATATCAAATACTATCTGTGTAGTTATTATCAAGCATCACTATTTGATACCCTTAACTATTTAAGAACTCATTGATTTATATAGATATCATTATATCATGAAAAATGAGATTCCTCCTGAAAATAAATCATGTGATAACCTAGAGGTTTAATGAATGTCCAATTCATTGTCCTATACCGGTTATTAATATTTTTAAAATTATCTTTTACCAGAGATATTTAATTCATTATTATCAACACCGGTTATGAATATTTTTAAAATTATCTTTTACCAGAGATATTTAACTCATTATTATCAACAGCTTGATAATAAATTATCTATAGATAATCAAAGGACTGTATATTTCATTGTATAATGTAACTACTACATTCATAATTTAATCAACAACTTGAATATTTTTATTATGAATGCGAAATATATATGTGTCCATTGTGATATATTATTTAATATATAAAAAGCAATGAATACACTAGGACATACACACCACTGATAACAAACTCCCACTTGCACTAGTGTCATTCACTACAGTATCTAAGACCTATCTTCTGAAGATGATGGTCTAACTATGCTTGTGTCATTGGCTTCGTGAATGGATCAGCTGCATTGTCAACTGATGGAATTTTCTGCATCGAGATATCACCTCGCCCAACTATTTCTCTAATTAAATGATAACGCCGAAGCATATATTTGAAGTCTTGTGAGACCTTGGTTCCTTAGATTGTGCAATTGCCCCATTATTGTCACAATACAAAGGAATGAGACTATGAATAAATGGAACCACATCTAAATCCATCAGGAAGTTCTTCAACCACACGACTTCTTTAGTGGCATATGAGGCTGCTATATATTCAGCCTCTGTAGTAGAATTAGCAATTGTCCTTTGCTTGAAATTTTTCCATACTACTGTTGCACCATTCAGGGTGAACACATACCCTGATGTGGACTTTAATTAATCCTTATCTGATTGAAAATCAAAATCTTTGTATCCAACCATACTCAATTGTCTCCTCTATAAACCAAGAACAAATCTTTAGTCATTCTCAAGTACTTAAAGATTGCCTTGACTGCTGTCTAGTACCTTTCACCTGGATTAGACTGATATCTGCTAGTCAAGCTAACAGCAAAGACTATGTCTGGTCTAGAACACAACATATCATACATTAAACTACCTACAGCTGAAGCATACAGTATGCCAGCCACTCGTGCTTTTTCTACAGGAGTTTTTAGACTCATCTCCTTAGAAAGATGCACTCCATGCCTTACAAGTATTAATCCTCTTTTGGAATTTTCCATCCCAAACCTTTTTAGAATCTTTTCCAAATAGAGGGCTTGGGACAGCCCTAACATTCTCTTAACTCCATCTCTATATAGCTTAATACCAAGAATATAGGCTGCTTATCCCAAGTCTTTCATAGAGAAGGTGGATGATAACCAGACCTTTATGTCAGTTAGAAAACCAACATCATTTCCAATTATCAGAATATCATTAACATACAAGACTATAAAAGCAATCTTACTCCTATTAACTTTCTTGTATACACAAGCCTCATTAGGATTTTGAATAAAGTCATAACTTTTTATGGCCTTATCAAAACGCTTGTTCCAACTTCTTGAAACTTGCTTAAGACCATAATTGGATCTCTTAAGCTTGAACACTTTGGAACTATATTTAGAATCAAATCCTTTAGGTTGTTCCATATAAATTTCTTTAAGAAATCCATTGAGAAAAGCAGTTTGGCCATCTATCTGTCATATCTCATAATCATAGTATGTTGCAATAGCTAAGGGTATTCGAATACTTTTAAGCATGGCTACGGGAGATAATGTCTCTTCATAGTCAATCCCTTCCTATTGGCGATACCCTTTCTCTACAAGTCTAGCTTTATAAGTATCAACATTTCTTTCAAAATCTAGTTTATGCTTATAAACCCATTTACAATCTATTGGAACTATTCTTTCAGGTAGGTCTATAAGTTCCCAAACTTGATTCTAGTATATGGAATCTATCTCAACTTGCATTGCTTCTTGCCATTTAAGAGTATCAATATCAGACATTGCTTCCTCATAAGTGACAGGATCTTCTGGTTGATCATTACTACCAAATATGAACAACTCTTGGTCTTTAGTGGACCGTTCCTCTAACTTATCCGTGTTTTGCCTTTTACTATAGGTAAGACAACCCCATATCTTAAAATGAGATAATATAAGAGTTTTACTAGTCCATATCTCATATGGAGTAGTATTTACAGATTTAGAAGGAACTTTGTTAAGAATGTATAATGATGTTTCCAAAGCATATCCCCAGAAGGAGATAGGTAAGTCAATATAACTCATCATACTGCGTACCATATCCAACAAAGTACGATTTCTCTTTTCACTCACACCATTTAGTTGAGATGTGCCTAGTAAAGTAAATTGTATGACAATGCCATTTTTTTTAGGTAATCATTAAATTCAATACTTGAATATTCACCACTTCGATCCGATCGATGTGCTATAATATTCTTTCCTAATTTATTTTCAACTTCAACCTTATACTTTTTGAACTTTTCAAAAACTTCATATTTGTATTTCAATAAATACAAATACTCATATCTAGACTTATCGTCTATAAAGGTAACGAAAAATCGATAACCTTCTCGAGCCATTTCCTTAAATGGTCCACAGATGTCAGTATGAATTAATTCAAGAAAGTTTTCAGCACGTACCATTTGGCCAGCAAATAAACCTCTAGTTATTTTTCCTTGCAGACATGATTCACATGTAAATCATTAGACTAAGAATCTAAACCTTATAGAATTCCCATGTGTACAAATTTGTGGATTCTTGTATTAGAAATATGACTAAGTCTTAAGTGCCAAACTCGTGTCATACTTGAATTATCATACTTAGTTTGATTAGAATTGTCATTTATGTTGCTCAATAATAACTATTTATTATTTATCTTATTAGGCTTATCATAATATAAATAATATAAGCCATGATGTATAGTTCCAATGCTAATAAAATTATTATTAAAATAAATGTAACACACAATTTTGCAAAATAAGAATTCATAATTATTGTTTGTCAAAGTGAATACAAAAATTATGTTCTTATAGACATTAGAAATATACAAAACATCTGATAATAAGATTACATGATGGTTTAATAAAATAGAAATATCTCCCACTTACTCGACAACAACTTTTGCTCCATCTCCAAGAGTGAGTTTTATGTCCTCATCATATAACAACTTTTTATGCCTTATATCCTACACAAAGAAACAAATATGAGCAGTTGCTCCTGTGTCTAAAACCCTAGCATATGATGAGTTAAAAGAATGATCATAATTTAAATCAATATTTAAATTCAAAGGATGAGAAATACCTGAAGGATCTACAATTCTTTTGCCTTTGGTCTTCTCTAAACTTTTTAGATAAACCAAACAATTTCTCTTCCAATGATCATCCTTTTGACAATGGAAGCAGGTTCCTTTGTCAACCTTTGGCTTAAGCTGATCTTTTGCCTTCCTCTTACCCTTTTTAGGATGCAAAGAAGAGGGAGTAGAACTCTTTCCTACAGTGGTCATTTTTTTCTTTTTCTTTAGGTGAGAAGAAAAAACTGCCACCAATACTTCTACCTCTTTCTTTTGGGGATTAACTATAATATTTTGGTGATAAACCAAATTTTGTTGTAGCTCTTGCAAAGTGTACTTTACTTTTTTCAAATGGAAGTTAGAAATGAATTTTCCATAAGAACATGGAAATGATGCTAAGATACGATCTATCTTAAGCTCTGCATCCATAAAGAAATTGAGATCTTCAAGGTAGTAAATAAGCTTTATCATCTCACCAATATGTTAATCAACATCTTGACATTCCTTCATTTTCATTTGGAATAGTTTATTGGAATAGTTAAAATGGATAGTCCTATTAGCCTCATCATAACTTTCTTTCACTAACTCCAAAATGGTGGAATAGTTTTTTTTAAATTTATTTAATTTATAATTCAATGATGGTGTAACAATTGCATAGCTCATTTTCTAGTCACCACCATTAATCATAGAATCAATCTTCTCTTTTATTAACTATGGTAATTACTTTAATATATCAATATGATTAATTTAATTAACAATTTAATTAAATTATAATAATTTTAATTAACACTTTAATTAAAATTATATATAAGAGAAATTGTTAAAATTAATCAATATTAATTTTAACTCAAAAATTATATATAATCATTTTTAATTTAATTCTCAATTAAATTAATCACCACATCATAAATATGGATTAGACAAATAATTTAATTTGAGTGTAACTTATAAAGTCAATAATTTTATTGGAATAGAAATATAATATTAACTTCTTAATATTATATAAGACACAATTTCTGAATTCCTCGTATACCTTGACACATTAAATATTCTTCCGGAATTTTCCTTTTAATTTCTGATAAAATCTCAAATATTAATTTGACATCTAAATCATAATATTAAGTCATCTCGTTATAATCCCGATATTAATTAGGGTCAACTATATTAGTCAATATACTAATGAGCGATAATTTGCATTCTGATTAAAATTAGACTTATCATTATTAATTAGATTAATAATATCGATCTTATATCGAAAAAGTCATATTCCTTCTAACTAGGAATATATTTCATAAGAA
>CATIWF010048453.1:0-62133 GCA_949630135.1 Balakata baccata
TCTTCCCTCGATAATCATTTTCCCCATTCTCCCATCTCGTTGCCGCCTAGTTGTTCGCCTTAACAGGATGGATCAAGTAGAGATTCAAAACAACTGCCTCGAAATCAAGGAGCCAGCCGCTAAGATCCCCAAACTTCAAGAAAATGGTGCCCACGAACTCTCTGAACAGTCTTCTTCCGCTTTCTTCAGGGTTCAAAAGCTCTCCGAAAAAGCCGTTTTGCCATCTAGGGCATCTCCTCTCTCTGCTGGATACGATCTTTCTAGGTATTGTCTACTATGAGCAAAATCACTTTTTCTTCTTTCCGAATTCCGATCTCTTATGAACTATTGGAATATATTGTGTTTCTTTCTCAGCGCGACTGAGGTCAAGGTGCCTGCTAGAGGAAAAGCGTTCATTCCTACGGATCTGAGCATTGCTGTGCCCGAAGGAACGTACGCTCGCATAGGTGGATGAACAACCCCCCCCTCCCTCCCTCTTGTTTTTGTTCCTTGGATACAGATTGGTGTTTTAATTTTCTGAAATTGGTTTTTCTTATTTATTTATTACAGCGCCGAGATCGGGACTGGCATGGAAGCACTCCATTGATGTGGGTGCGGGTGTGATAGATGCTGATTACAGAGGTCCAGTTGGGGTTATACTGTTCAACCATTCCGACGTTGATTTTGAGGTTAAATTGGGAGATAGGATTGCCCAGTTGATAATAGAGAAAATTATCACTCCGGATATTGTGGAAGTTGAGGATTTGGATGCGACTATGAGAGGGGAAGGAGGCTTTGGTTCTACAGGTGTTTGAGTTTGTATTTATAAGTAGTTTGTTGCTCGTCAGCAGTCAGGAATAGGATTCCTAGACTGCTTTAGTTGAGTAATTTTGGCGAACAGATGGGGGGTTACGGTAAAGATGTGAAGTCTCTGTTCTGCGAATTGTTCTCTGATATAGTTAAAATCTGAAATATTTACGTAAACGGTACTATTTACGGTCTTATTAGTGCATGTTGGGCTCCTTAAATTCCAAATAGCAAGACCAACAATTGTTTTTTGTTTTTTAAAAGGTGCTTAGATCAGTTAGATGCAACTTGATTTTGTTATGAGTAAATGGGTAGGAAGGTAGTAGCATCGAGTCATGCCCACACTAGTAGTGTTAGCTAACTATGTCCTTTCTCTTTAGCCAAAGTATGCCTCTTGGCCTACGTCTGGGTGGCAATTGGATGTATCATCATACGAATGGGCTAATTGCACACAAAATATCCAAATTTTCATAATTTAGTATTAATATGATATATTATATTACTCTGTTATTTATGTTATATTTACTTTTTTTTATAAAAATACATTTAAAACCTCAATGTTTTTAAAGATTAAAGAAAAATATATAGCATTGTTGAGATTTTATTTTTCCTTAATTTTTTAAAATGTTGTGTTGAGGATATTTCTAAGAGAATAAATTTGATGTAAATATAATAATATGGCATGTTATTTTATTTTTCTGTTGTCAAAAATTGGTACTAAATTATAATATTTATAATATATTTGATATTAATTTATAATAATTAAAAGATTTAGTACTAAATTATAATAAAATAACAATATTTGGTACTATTTATATAATTATTGCTTGTATGCATCAATTTGACATTTTACACTTGTGAGATCTCGCTGCTATGCCAATAATTTTTGCCATTTTTCCGGCTTTAACATTGAAGCCAGTCGTTACAAACATGAATGGATTAATTTCATTTATAGTTATTAAATTTTGTTTTTATTATTGTAAAATTACGGAAAAAATTTCTATTTAAGAAAAATTATTAAATTATATTTTCGTTTCAATAAAATCATTTCAGGCTAATTTCTGGTGAAACGTTAATTGTCATATTAGATTTTCGAACATAGCAATTGATATATCAGATTTTCAATTATCTAAATTGAAAAATTGACCAGAAGTATTTCAGTGAAATGAAAATATAGTTGAGTAATTTTTTTAAAATAAAAAAAATTGTAATTTTACTGCAATAAAAATAATTATAGATCAAATTAATGCAACATAAATTAATTGAACTTGCACAAGTACTTGTTATGAACTGATATATCAGATTTTCAGTTATTTAAATTGAAAAATTGACTAGAAGTTATTTCAATAAAATGAAAATATAGTTAAATGATTTTTTTAGAATAAAAAAAATTGTAATTTTACTACAATAAAATCAATTATAGATCAAATTAATGCAACATGCATTAATTGAACTTGAGCAAGGACTTGTTACGAACTGATATAACCTCCGTTGATAAAGCTTCCTCATGCAAATATAATAAATGTAAATGCTTGTAGTATTAGACTAAACTGATTACATTGGTTCACAGGAAAATAAGATAAATCAGTGAAACAATTTTGCTCAGTATTTAACATATAACATGCTGCTGCTGATAATGAGAAAATATAGAATGATGAGATTAGATACAAATTAAAAGACGGAATGATTATTTACTGAATCACATCAGACAAGCTCCAATGCCTCATTCTTTTCAATCACAAATGGTGACCGGCAAGTTGGACAAGTGAGTCGCTTGAGCAACCAAAGGTCAATGCATGGAGCATGAAATATGTGGTTGCAGACAGGGAGGCTCCTGCATCTTTCCCCCTTCTGAAACCAATCCAAGCATATAGCACAGTTAGTGGTGGTCTTGGCTTCGTAGTCAAACCAAGGGAGAGACTCTAAGTCTTGGATGGATAAGCCTAATGAGCCGGGAACAATTTCTGAAGATGTGCTGCTGTCCTCCTCTCCATCAATGAAATCAATGATTAGATAGGAGAGAACCACATATATCAGAATAAGAGCTGAAATTCCGACATAAGGAAAGGGAGGAGCTTCTGCTGGTGATGGTGGTAGAGGAGGATAAGGAGGAGATGAATGCATTTCTTCAGGAAAAGAACAGTTGTGGTAGACGAGGATAAGGAGATGAGTACATTTCTTGAGGAAAAGAACAGTTCTAAACGCCTTCGTGGTAGCCGCTGGTTTAAGTTTTTATTCAGGTGAGGGGGTGTTGACTTGATCAAAAGTTTCTATTGCACTTTACAAGTCATGTTTTTTTTACTTGCAAGCTACCCAAAGGGCCCTCTAATCTTCTTTGACCTCATGGCTCATGCGTGCAGCCATTCTTAACTAGAAGAATAGATGCCAATAAATTGGTGGCAATGCTGTGCCTTCTAGTACAAATTGTGTCCGATAAAAGCTATTTCCACGATTCCAATTCAAACGGCTCTTTGCTTTATTATCAAGTAAAGTTGCCTTCAGGAAAGCATCACTTCTGAGTTTCTGTATTTCTCAATATGTCAATTAAATAAATAATAAGGCTGATAACTGTAAAAACGTTAACTCATTTTTTCAACAAGGACTTCAGTTAGAGTTTAAAACTTGAAATCCTCAGTAACGGGATTTGTCTTCCTGCCCAAACAAAATCAATCCCAAAAAAAGTTTCAACAAAGGGAAAAAGAGAAAAAAGCAAAGAGAGGGAATTCAAAGTCATGAAATGCAGAGAATGATAAAAGGGTAACAATGATGATGAAAAGGGTGAAGCTGTGATTGAATCCTCCACTATGATAGACTAATGTTAGTTTGTATATAATGAGAGGTAGTTTGGTACATAAGCAAAAATTTCACATCGAAATTCAGCCATAATACCACTCTTTTGTTGGGAAATAAAAGCACCCCTAAATATGAGGAGTCTCGAAGTCACTAGAGGCTATGAGGAGTCTCGAAGTCACGAGAGGCTATGTCTATCATTTCAATAATTTCCACACAAGCTGACAAAATTATGCCCAAAACCTCCAGTTCATCAGACAATAACAAAGCTCAAACAATGGCCTACAGTCATATCCGAGGAAGAAGAGTAAGAGGATTAGCTGGAACAGCCGAACTTTCCTGCCAAGTAAATCTCAATTTCAGTGATAGTGAGATGATATTTATTCCCTAGTCATTGTTCAACTTATAATCTCCCACGAACTTCCCTATAACAGTTCCCTCGAATCACTTTTTGGTATACATTTGGTGAAAATGTTGCCAATTTATCCTTTCTTTATGCAATGAAATAATATTTTATTACCTTTAGGTATTTAGTTAGCAATGATGTAGTGCTGAAGTTGAATCCCTCAACTGGTTCTCCCTTCGTACGAGATGCATTAAGCTGCTTCCTGACTTGAGTTGCCAATGACTGTTAACAAACCAAGACAGGTCTGATTAGCAGTAAGTAAATATTGATCTCGGAATAGCTCCCTTGTATTGTAAGGAATTAACCCCACAGGGATTCTTAAGACCTCGTACCTTTCCTAACTCAACTCCCCATTGGTCAAAAGAATTGATTCCCCATATGAAGCCTTGCACAGCTACTCTGTGTTCATAGATTGCCAACAACTGAAAAAGAAAAGGTACGTTTTATGGTACCAAGCAGCACAAACATTTACCGCCACAGAACAATCTATAATTGCATCTTACTCGGTAAATTTTGAGAAAAGGCGCATCAAAGCACGGGGGGATGTGAATCAAAACCAGAAAGCAAGGGAGATATAAGTACGTAAGCAGAAATACATTGTCAAGAATGGGAAGGGGATAAATTCGAAAAAAGGCTAGGAACATGAAGGAAAATAAGGGAGAGAGCTTCAATCCTTATTCATTACATGACGCTTAATAAAGCATATGGTTAAATGCACTAGCATTGACATTTCTCTGCTTGTCTAATGCCACATTCTCCATCAAAGTAGAATTCTAATCCAAATTCTTGGTCATAAATAATTGCAGGTTGGAACTTTGTCAGATAGTAAACATGAAAGCAAATTCATTAAACATTTCAGTGGATCATTTTATCAAATTTCAAGGATAGAAAATGCTCAATAGAACCCGTAAATTTATCTCCTGGTTCACCAACAAAAAACTTGGCAAGCATAAACTGCCCCATCAATGAGTGAAGAACAACAAACCTGTCCAATTTTGTAAGCATCCAGAGATGAAAGAAGAATACTGAGAGAAGGCCTATTGCCAGAGAAGGTCTGCACAAGATAAACTAAGAATAATTATCTAGACATTAAGCTGTGTATAATAGAGAAGCTGTAAGGATTTGACCTTGTGAGGAACTAGATGCTGTGGGACATTCTCTTTCTGCAACTGCTCAGCTGTCTGCATAAGACCAATTTAAATCAAACCCTTGGATGAAAAAGCAATTATTCCATTATGAGAAGGAGAAGTATCTTGCACCAAATCAAACCCTTAGATGGAAAAGCAATTATTCCATTATGAGTAGGAGGAAAACTATCTTGCACCAAACCATATCCCCAATATCTTTTATCACTTTAACCTTCTATTCCTTTTACTCAGAGATGTCGATGTAATATACACAAGTGCTATAAATAAAAATGTAATATCTGATGATTAAAGTTCATTTGATCTACTTTAAAACACAGGCAACAATTTGAAGATTGATTTTTCATTTGTTATAGAATGATTCTTGACAAAATAGCCGAATTTATGTGAGAGAGAATAGATGTACCTTCCCATAAGCAAGGGCATCAGGCTGCGCAAAAAAGTTAGACATGAGTTCGTCATGGTTACTTACAACCTCTCCTGTTAAACAGATTATTTTCATGTCAAATAAATGCAACTCCAAGCTCAAAGCTTCACAATTTGACCTTCCAATTCTTAACAATACCTTCAAGGTGTACAGGTTGTTGACTATTCACAAAACCAATAAAGTCACAGGGAATTACGTGCCCCTAAAATTCAGAACGAGATATAAAATTAACTACACCTTTTATTGCATTTTCAATTGTATAAAAACTTACATATGAACTGAAGTTTCCATATTCCTTCAAACAAGAAGCCATACAAGTCGTTTAATACATTATAGCCATAGACTTTATAGAAACAGTGTGTGATGATCAGGAAAAAAGAAAATAGTCCTAAAAGAATTTATCGTAACATTATGTAAGCCTTGTGCATTTCTGATTTGTCTAGTCTGTCACATGACAAGTACCTCTTCTGTCTTGAGAACAAATTCACGGAAGAGAACAGATTCATGAAAAATTTGACCAGAGCAAACTCTGAATTCAAAATTTTCAACTAGAACATCAAAATACTTTCAAACCATCATTATAAGGATTTTCCAAAAAACATAATTTGCCCCCTCTAAAATTACTAATCAGATATAGGAATCAACAGGGCCAGGTCACAGCTAATGTTATTATTAACTAGAAATTTGAGGAGCACTCCATATCCATGACAAAAATGTTGTTAAAGAAAATATAATACTGTTTCCTCTCAAACTACAAGCTAGTTTGCCAAGTCAACACGCTAGTTAAGATTCAGAGATTTTATATGTTCTCCAGTATTAAAAGGTCATTTCTATTAAATGTATAACCAAATGGGCACCTGGTGAATTAGTTGATAAAAGCTGTGCTGACCATTTGTCCCTGGTTCACCAAAATCAATTTCTCCAGTCTCAAAGGGAAGTGGTACACCATCAATAGACACCCCCTTGCCATTACTTTCCATGCTAACCTGAATTGGAGTGAATTAATAAGGTGTATAACTACTTAAAGCAGTAGAATTCATCCCTTTCTTCAACTTTCAGAGAGAGAATTGGGTCTCTAGTAGACTTGCCTGTTGAATGTGTGGGGCGAATTTCTCCAGAGCTTGGGAATAAGGTAAGATGGCCTGAAGGATTACTTGAATGAGTTATAGATTATAAGTAAAGCATAAAACAATTGAGAAACATCAAATAAGTGCTAATTCGGATAAACCATGAAAGAAGTAATTACTCTTGCAGGATATCCAAGAAATGTAACATTCCAAACACTTAATAAAACCAAGAGTACCTGGAGGAAAAATGTCATGGAAAAAGATTAAGAATCTTATAAAGTATATATTACACCCGAGGCCATCAAGATAATTAACCAATGGGTCAATGTCATCTATAATATTTAGCACTTATGGAAGCCAAAACATGAAAGACTTATCGATAAGAGTAGATATCATAGAATGCAATGCTTGCATGAGACCAAAATTATCTGAAGCTTAAACCTGCCTGCTCAGTTCTCCCTAGAGCCCAATGTTAAAAGTAGTTAAACAGCTGATGGTCAAAGCAAAACTGTAGATCTCATAGGTTTTAGCAAATTGGGGGCCTTACAGGAATATTTTTCTCAAATGGAGCTGAGGAGAAATGCTGATCAATGCTTGATGCTCCTTTCAAGAATCTAAATAAAACAAAAGACAAAATCTTACTAAGTGAGTGCGCGATGAAAGCATGAGAAAAATAAACCTAAAATTTATTTGATAAGTAACAGGAAAAGTTAGAAGCAAAAGAAGCATATGCAAGTTATAAATCAAACATATCCTACACTTTTCCTACTTTTGTTCAGAATTATTGAAATAGGGTTACAAGAAAGGAGTAGCAGTTACTGACTTCTCAACAATTGAGAAACCATATTGGAGAGACAAAGGCAACACGCCAACAGCACTGCAGACTGCAATTAACAATTTAATTAGGACCACATATCAAATTCTGCATGATTTTATCCTAAAAAAGGTAAGAAACTTACCACTGTACCTGCCACCAACCCAGTCCCAGAATGCGAAAGCATTATTAGGATCAATACCAAATTTTTCTACAAGCTGCATTTACAGATGATTTCAAGATAAGAAGATCCAAATAGAATGTTACCATATATAATAGTGTTTGTACTCGCCTACTCGGATATAAATGTATATAAACATATATTTATGTATTATTTATTTTTGTCATTGGCACTCCATTTCACCCACACATTGATCCTTAACACAGATCCAGGTGGCTGACATGAACATATCCACCATTACATATCATGAGTGAAAGATGACAATTAGTTGAGATCACCACAATCTGTAATTATGCATCGTTCAGACACAATAAAGTTGCATTTACTGCAATCAAAATGGATTTCTGCAGTATAATAAAGATGAATGATGAAGGTCTGCCCCAGTCCTGCAGTTTCTACATAAGGTTTTGCAAATTTTTTGTAATTCTTTCTGAAAGAGAACCTTAATGTGCAAAGAAACCAGTAAAATTATTTAACAACGATGCTGCGATTTGAAATATGTGGACTATTTGTTTCAAGGACCCACTATATTTATCACAAATCATGATAGGGGACCAAGGAAGTATGTTTTAATCATTATGATGAATATGCTGCTATTTTGGATGAATATTCAATAGAAGGATGACATCCTGTTTCCAATGGATCAAGCAAAATCTCCAAGATAAGAGGATTTATCTTAATAAATATATATTAAAAAAGTTGCAGCAATGCTAAATCAATCAACAGTATAATCAATGCGAGCATGCAAAAGAATAATTACTTTGTTTTGATTGTGCTGTTTAATTAATTATGATAACGTAATGCTAGAATCCAAAACACAAGAAAATTGAAAAAGATAATGAAATTTTCATAGGACTTCATTTGTCACAAGTTAATGATTTAGAAGAAGCTGCAAGTGAAAATGAGAAATGTTATTATACCGCAAGATTTGTGCTAACTGCCACCATATGCTTTGCTACTGCAGATGGTCTGCCAATAATTTACAAATAACTTGTGCGTTATAATTGTAGTAAGAGAATGTGAGCACAATTTCTTAATTTATACATCATAAATACAGGAGCAGATTATATGCAAATTATTTGGAAGCACTATTATGCAGCACATCTCTAACTTAACCATAACATGCACTGATTTTTCACCACAAATCCACCATCTGTTCTTTTGTTTAATTTAAGTCCTAAATAACTCAGAGCTTCAAAACAGTTCGGGTAGATTTTGCACTAACCCAAGTTCTTTTGAAATCCATGCCCTTAGTGTCCGTGCATTCAGCATAGTTTCTGCAGTAGTAAAAGTCTTTGAGACCACAACAACTGCAAATACATGGTAAGAAAACGTAGAATTATATTTTGTAGCCAGCAAACAGAGCTCCAGTAAAACATATACAATAATCCAAGAGAATATTACAGACAGAAAATTAAGATTTACCCAGGGTGGTTTCAGAACTTAGGCCTGCAATATTTCTAGCAATGTCAATTGGATCAACATTTGCAAGACTGTATCAAATGCCAAACAAATATTAGGCTTCAATGGAGTTTGAAAAGCAAGCATTATAAAAAGTAATAATAAAAAAAAGCACATCTAGCCTTCATAGAATCCCAACCAGCAGCATGCCATTGATACATAAACCCATTAATTATAAAGGTGTAGCGACAGAAGTACTTACAAGTGCAGCTGGCGGCCTTTTGCATATTCGCTAGCCTCCGGATCTGCTAGTTGCCATCACATCAGTAATGTATTAAAGCTTTAGGTAAGGTTTCATCATAAGATAAACTTGAAAAAAACACAAAAACAACTGGGAAGCAATTCAATACAGAAGCATCAAGACCTGTTTGAAGAGCAGTGTGAACAAAAAGTTCTGAGATTAATACTTGAGGTACTGAAACACCACCGGAGATTATGATTTCTGCACCACATGAAAACCAACATTTATCTGCTAGAACATTTGTAGTTGTAAAGGATATGACTGCTCTAATTTTGGGTAAGAATATCATACCAATTCCTTCGGGAACAGACAAATTAGGCATCGTTATATCTTTTGCGCTTATGAGAAATATATCTCCAACACACAGTGGTAGGTGGGCACATAAACACAGCGTAGTTCTTCGTCGCCCATACTCCTTTAAAGAATCACTGTTGAAGTAATAAATCCACATGCATATTCACCAATATATACGAGGGTGTCTTATGATGGCTACTTCCTTGAAGGCATTATTGTTTTCATCTGTAAGTGGTGTCATGTGGCTTTGAGTCACATATAAATGGAAGCTATGATTACAAGTCAAAAATAGAAAGAAGAAATAATTACCTGGTGATATTGCAGCACTGATTTGCTTTGAGGCAGAATATATGTAGCTTACATGTGGCATTTTCTTGATAAACCACTCCCCAATGGTAAGAACAGAAGCTCCTAACCTCGATGACATGAAAATGCCAACCGGGAATATAAAAGTGATAGATGTAACAAAAGTCAAAACCAAGACCTGCAAGATTGCTGCATATCACTTTCATAATCAAAATTATAATAGCGATTAAGATAAAGAAAACTCTCTTCAAAACTAAGCTATGGTTGACAAGGAAACTCTGCATGATAACAGAACTTGACATCCCATAACTCGTATAGATTACAAATTAGATCATTTTCCATTTAATGTTCTGCAATGATTTTCCAGTTGTGTTCAAAACCAAATTCAGAATTTGCTGTTGAATAGAAACCAAAACTTGTCTGCACGAAGCTCCAGTACTGAGCTATACTTGGTTCAATTTTGTTTCTAACACAATATTTTTCCACAAAGAACTTTATGATTAAAACAAAAAAGTCGGATAGCTGTCGAGATTAAATAAGCGTTAAATTCATATGCTGTTGATGGCACTACTTACCGAAAATATTGATCCCCAGATGATCATAAGACTGGAGAGAAGAAACTATCCACAGAATGAATAAAACCCAAAGTGACGCAGAATGTGACAGCTCTTGGAAGAAGAATGACACTGCCAACAATGCCAAGTTTCACGATGAAACTTGTCCAGAAACTATGTTGTATTCTACAGCAAAATCATGTGTTTTGATATGAACAATAACGTAAAGAGTTTATAGAGTGCTACCAATTACTCAAAATTTCTAACAAACCACAAAATAGGGACTCACCATCCTGTCATAAACTTTTTGGAAGCCCAGCTACGTATTACTTTGGATAATGCCTGGAAATAGAACAGAGAAAAACATAGCATCATTGTCTAGTCGAGGATATAATAGTTTCAATCTGGCAAGCAAATAATAATTAAGTTCTTTACTGATAGCCAATTGAAGCTCATCATTTTCTAAAGACAAGTTTTTGTTCCTCTAAGAGCTAAAGAAAGCTTAAACCATACAAGCTTCAAAATTCAAGGCTATAGAATTCACATGAATAATGACACAACTATACTGGTTTTATGCCATGTTATAACTAGTTCATGCTAAATGCCCACGAAAGCTATCTTGGTAAGAAAGAATTTATAGGCAATAGCTAGGACAGTTGGTTAACAAGAATGATTAGCTGTGAACATGGTACTTGCTCTTTTTGTCCAGCAAATTTCCGCAATATTTTTTAAATTGGAATGATTAAAAATTATATTTACAAATTTATAATGATTTTAAAAGTATTTATAAATTTATAATAGTTTTAGAAAATGTGCGCCAGTCTAATTGGCGCACACAAGTAGTTCGAGGAGAGGTGTGCTAGTCTAACTGGCGCACGCAGTCACGCAGGCTACGAAAATAAATTTATTTTTTCTTTCATAATTTTTAAAAAAATAGAGTTTTTATTTTTTTTAAAAATAATTAACCAAAATTTAATTAACAATTAATGGCGAATATCTAATAATAATAATAATATGGATTAACTTTTACAATAAAAAAATGTATGAGGCAAATAATAATAATAATAAACTTTTACAACAAAAAAATGTATGAAACAAATAATAATAATAATAATAATAATAATAATAATAATAATAATAATAATAATAATGTGGATAAACTTTTACATGATACGTGAAAAAAAAACTTAACTTTTATAAATTTTCTCTACATTTTTTATTCCTAAAATTTTTTATAAATTATTATTTTCTAAATTTTACTTAATGTATGATTAAATTCTAAATGTTTTAGTTTATAATTTATTAATTTAATTTAATTTATTTATTTACTTAATTTTCATTAGTAATTTATCAAACTCTAATTTATAAATTGTATCGTAATTTTTTTAAAAAATAATTAACAAAATTTAATAAATAAATTAACAAAAAAATTTTTGACATGCATGCATGCACGTGGACATTGGTGCGCCACTTGAACAGTGGCGCGCACCAGTCAAATTATCACAAATTTAGAATTACTGTTAAAATAACCACATATTCGGAATTTTCTGAAAAAATACCCTAAAATAGTAAATAATTTGGGTGAATACCACAAACTAATAAATATCCCCAAATTTCCATTTGATTATTTTTCCTTCTCCATGAAGGACAAAATACGTTTGACTTACCCCACCATTCGGTACAAGGGAACTCATATATGCAAGCATACATACATACTGAGTGAGCCAGAAACAGCATATATATTTACCTTCACCAGACATTCCAAAGCTCATGCATTAGGTGCGAGGGGGCATATATAATGTTTCTCACAAGATATGTGGAAAACTCTACTTGATTATGGATAATGAAAAAAAAAAAAAGGAAAAAAGAAAACATTGCCTCCAGCAATAAAATTACACAAACAAACTTCTGTTTTCAAGATTTCGATTTGATTTCGATCGGTCACTTAGGATGAAAGAATCACGACTCTCAATGTTAAGGGTGACTGGGTGAGGTATTCACAACTTAATTTGTTTATTTGTAATCAAAATTTCATCATCAGTCGCTTGAACTGAACTTGCTCCATTTGAATGAAAGCTCTGCCATCCTCTACGAAATAAATATTATCCATAAAATCATAATGCTATGAAGCATATATGAGACGGCATCTAATGCTCTCAAGTTGCCGACACAGAATTTACTAACACTAATAATATTTATTTTAATATAAAATATGTAAAAAATAATAAACAACAATAAAATTATATTTCATTATAATAATTCTTTCTGATGTGCCACATTTTGAAATTTTTGAAATATTGAAGAATGGAATTTAATGTATTTTTCAATATATATGAGCAAACAACCATTCGTTTTTGACAATTTTCATAGAAAAAAAAAAAAATCTTTCCACAATTATTGTTGGTGTAAATATACTAATGAATACGTAAAATGTTTTTTTAATTGAATCAATTTATTGGAGAACTCATTTATACTTGTAAAATCAGAAAATTGTTCATTTGAATGCACATTCATAATATATCAGTTAAGTTGATATCCAAATGTCATTAACTTCACTGTCCAAAAGTTATTTGGATAAAATTGAGTAAGCTTGACCAATTTTCTCTTGTCAAATGATGAGAATGAAATACACAAGAGTAACTCAGTATTCACCTTATCCAAGTGTCATTAACTTCACTGTGTAAAACAATTCAAAGATATAGGTGGGAACTAAGAAAAAAAAACAATTAAATATTAATAATTTTATAAAATAAACAAATAAAATTTTAATAGATGATTTAATTTATATTTATAAATCCATGTTAAGTATATAAAAGATATATATAACTTGATTTTGTTCAAATTCTTTAATAAACAGACCAAGCATATTATATATAAATTTTTTTAACAAATATCAGTAGAAGCTTGAGCTTCTTTTCGTCCTCATTTGTGTCCGCCCATAATTAGGGTTGATCATTTGTATTGTACATAATCGTATCGTATCATATATCATATTTTATTTCGTATCGTGTCTCGTATACATATATGCGATATAAAACGATTAGACACGATCAATTAAAGGTATATATACATATATGACATGAAATATAATTATACATTAATAGATATAAAATATTAATAAAATTATAAAAATAATAGCTATAGAATATTTATTTATATTTATTCAAATATAAAATATACTAATAAAATTAAATTTTAATATAATGTATTATAAATTTATTTTATATAAATATATTATAAATATTTAAATAATTATAATATATAAATATTTTATATAGTTTGATATTAAAATAATTAAATTTTTTATATATTTTTAATCGTGTTTTAATAAATTAGGCATGTAAAATCTGTTTATGGCAATATTTTTTTCGTATTTTAATCGTGTTGATACAGTTATGATCAATGTCTGTTAAATTCAAACCAATATCCGTCTAATCGTATCATAAATTGCCAACTCTACCCACAATCATTAATAGTTATACAACAGTATAGGAACTTTTTTCTTAATTGGATAGCTTTGAGATATAGAAAGAGAACGAACTCCTATTAATTGAAAATGCGAAGAAATAAACACAAGTGAGGGCGGACCTCAAGGCCACTAGGGCGATGCGAAGAGGCGGAGACCGGAGATGAAGGCGTCGATGTTTTGGACTTGGCACTTTCAGGAATTTCAGCAACTGTTGTAAGTAGTTCTAAATCTCTCTGCATCTCCATATCTCTGGTTGCCATTTTCTGCTCCCCTTCTCTTTGTTTTACTCAGGACGGATCCAAAAAACTTTTTATGTCGAGGTAAAAGTTAATTTAATAGATAATAAATTAAAATTTATATAAAAATTAATTCTTTATTATGTTCAGAGAATAAAATATATTCAGCAATAAGTAAATCATAATTATTTTTGTATCTATTTCCAATTATATTATGATGTTTTTCAATAGATTTGTTAAATTTTTTAATCATATTTAAAAATACGAAAAAAAATAATTGGCTTATCAAATTGTCTATCGAGCCATGAAAAACATTTTAAAAAAAAAATAGAAATAAATCCACTATCTATTTTATGCCAAGCAATACGCGAAGTAACTAAAAACATTTAAAAATCAGAAAAATATTTTTTTTTCCTATTCTTCATGTTGAAGATCATTAAATAATAAATAAAAATCCAAAGATAAAAAGTAAAACAAATAATATAACCGATATATAAAAAAAATATAAATTACTATGCAAAGCAATCAATATAAAATTTTCAATCATTAAAAAAATAATTGCATTAACTATTGTTTTGCATTAAATATAGCTCAATTATTGTATTTATGATGAATTAATCATGACGAAGGTGAGAGATTATAAATTCAACACTCAATCCCAACAAAATGTACTAAAAAAAATCTTATAATTTTTCATAATCAAAATATTACTTTAAGAAGATATTATAAATAATATTGAATTAAATTTAAGAAAATAAACTGATTTAAAAGATAAATAATAATTCTTAACTAATTCACATACTAATGAATAATAATGTTATAAATAATATTGAACTAAATATTGAAATAAATTTGAGAAAATAAACTGAATTAAAAGATAAATGTCAATCCTCAAATAATTAAATATTCACAATTCACATATTAAAATCATTCAAACATTAAATAATATGTAATATAAAAAGAGCTAGAAGTATTTTTTTTTTTTTTAATAACTTACTACATAAATACTTTTCTAAATGAGAGCAAGATATTAATATATATATAAAAAATTTAGGGACTAAATTGAATAATAGGAAACATTTGAGGGGACAATTGCCCTCACTGTGTATCTGTCCCTGGTAGGATGGCAACGGATACGGATTTCGCGGGTACTTGAGTCAATCCGAATTCGTTTAAATCTTAATGGGTAATCCTATTAGAGTTTTAAGACGGGTGCGGATAGAGATCATCGAATATCTGCTACCCGATAAACCCGATTATATATATACACATATATATTATAAGATTTATTTTATTGTAATTTATTGAATACAATGATATAATTAATTATTTTTTATGTGTTTTTATAAGTTGTTGAATTACAAATATAATTGGAAGTTGAAAATTTGAAATATAATTTTTCTATTATAATGAACAATTTTTAATTTTATTGTTTTAATATTATTTTTTTACAATTTAATGAATTATTTTAATTTGAATAAGTTGAATTAGCTTTTTCTTTTTTTTTGATTTTTTAGTAATTTATAATAGATTGTTTATATATTTTTTAATTATTTATTTAGTTTGAATTGTGTTTTATTTTAAATTTTTAAATGATAAACAGATAATTAAATGAATTTTGGACAGTAATCGAGCAGTACTAATCGAATAATCAGATTCAGATTTGGATATAGTATTTTTTATAAATATCCTATCCGTTGTCATTTCAAGTCCGCGGTTTCACCGGATTGGATCTTCCGCCATTGGAAAATTTTTGCATCCTCCTTTTTTCAGTGGGGTGCATTCAGTCTTTTTTGGCGATAACAGGCGGCGGGAATTTTGGGTTGAGGAAACGACGTAGTTGAATTTTATGTAGACCAAGAAAATAGGCTATTTAAAAAAAACAAACAAAAAAGTCTTAGCAAACTATTACTATCAAATTTTGTTTTCTGATGGGGAATTCTGTGTACAGAGCCACCGATGCAAATTGCGAAATTAATGAACACTACAGGATAGGCATCTATGGATTGGAGGGTTGAGAATTCCTCACAATTATATAAAGATTTTTAGTGTCATAAAACAATAGAACATACCATTTGACTATGCAGCAAAATACTACTCACTCTGTCTCAAAAAGATATTCTCCCATTCTATTTTATATTTTCCGAAATTATATACTATTTTTATTTTTTAAATATATTTATTTTGTTCGATTACAAATATATGTTCATTACCATCAATTAATTATTATTTTTGGACAATTAAATTTTTTAGCTATTACTTTAAATAACTTTTGAAATTGGTTAATATTTTCATTCGTATTAATCTGTGTCTTGCATTAAAAAAAATAAAATAATTATTTTCAATATAACAATAGATGGAGGGTATTTTTTAAAAATATTAAGCAAAAATTATTTATTTAACTAAATTAACTAATTTTTTAATATGTATAAAAATATAATTCAGACGATCTTTTCCGGACGTGAGATATTATGCATGAATTAAGTTGATCAGTTGTACCAATTTCATGGCAATTATGAAATGATATTTTTACAAAAATAGAAAAAGATGTCTAATTATTTAGACAAATATAGCTCATTAAAGTTTTTCAAAAAAAAGGACAAAGTAAATCGCTAAAGTTTTTTTTTTTCTTCAAACATGTGAAAAGAAGCTAAAAATATTATAAAAATAACAAAAAATCAAGATTTATCATAAAATTAATAAGCTTGAAATTACATAAGATTCACTTAAAATTTATTTAAAATTTACCTAAAATTTACCTAAAGTTTAAATAAAATTTACTAGAAAATTAATAAAAGTTAAAATTACAAAAAATTTGACCAATATTTACCAAAAAGTTTAATATTTACTAGAAAATTAATAAAATATTGAAGTTATCCAAAATTTATTCAAAATTTACCAAATATTTATGCAAAAATTACTAGAGATCAACTCAATATTTACTAGAAAATTCTTGAAAGTTGAAGTTATTTAAAATTTATCCAAACTTTTTTTAAGGTTTACCGAAGGCTAAATCCACTTAATCTTTCGAGTAAAAATAACAAAAAAATCTATCCAAAATTTACCAAAATAAATAATTTTAATTAAATTAATTAAATATAAATTTATATATTTCATTTAATAATTACGTTAATTAAACCATAATTAAAAATAAATAAATACATATATAAAAATAATTAGTGATTATACAAATTAATAAAATTCTTCATCTATATTTAAAAAATTGAAAAATACCATTTTTTTCAATTAAATACAAACTTATGCTAAATATACTTTGTTCCTGTATTTGAAAAGAAACAGTAAATAATTAGTAAAAATAAAAATAAAAACTGTGGCAATAAAAAACAGAAAAAGTCAATAAAATTGAAAAAGATATTTCCTCTTATAACATTTTAGCTTCACCTGCAATCTACGTATCAACGTAACCGACCCACTACATAACAAAATGTTGTTTTTGGTGCACATAGCCCATAGGATATTAACTTTGCCGTATTTTGCATATTTTGGCTCAATGCTTTTTTATCTATTGAATGCATAGTATTACGGGTTTGATCTTTTTCTACCAATGACTGTAAAGTAATAGCAAAATGCTAGTCAGCTTCTACATTAAATACTAGATAAAACTAACAAATGAGTAAATATGCTAAAAAAACTTATAGACAAAGCTACGTAGAAAATTTGGAAAATGCTTTATTAACTTTAGAAAACTTACAAATGACTTGTATGATTACAAATGAAATCCCTAAGACTATTTATAGGCATTTACCTTCTCAATGAATACCCATAATCAATTTGATTATATAATTTTATACTTTATATGAAAATATCTAAAAATATACACAATATTTTAGAGCACTCTACTTATATCTAGACTCTGGCAGAGAATTTAGAAAATTGTGACTGAACCTTGGCAGTGTGTGACAATAGACTTCTGTGCATTCACATTAAGTCCTTGGACCTTATGTATATACGAGTAGATAGTCCCCGCGTTGCATCGGGAGGTAAATACTTATATAAAATTGTAGTAGAAGTGACATATATAATTCAACCTCATAAAAATATAGTTAAAAAAAAAAAAAGAGAATCTAACAAAATAAAAATTGTAAAGAACCGAAATTCCTAACAATAACATCATCATATCATGTATCTTATTAGCATTTTCTGTTTTAGGCTTTGTTTGCATAATCCCATATTATAAATTGGGGGATTTTTAGGCAAATATCTTTTAAGTATCTGTAACACCCTTTACATCACTAATACCATAATAACAAAATTCATAAAAAACTGTCAACTGACTTAGAATTAGAATGGTTACCACTGCTGCTCGGCTCCATACTAAGGATCTACTATTAGTGACTATATCTACAATACTTGTTACTTTATCTTTACTTTAAACTTGAGCGAGAGAAAAACAAACTCTCGCACTGAATTATACAACTCAATGGTACAGTAATTTACAATAACAGTCATTTATAGAAAATATAAAATCATTCATCAATATCATAAACTTATAAAAATTTCTTATCATGCTCATATATTAAATAACCATAGACTAACTACCAGGAAAAAGAGAGATACATATCATCTCATAATTCTAGAAAACTTACTGGATCAGAGAAAATAATGTGAATAAATTATATCGTACGGTCATAAAAAATCCACCGGACCAAATATATGTATCATACGACCATAGAAAACTCACCGGGCCGTAAAATATAATATGCGACTATAAAAAATCCATCGGGTCACAAACCCTATTGGCATGCTAATAACTCCCTAAACCATTGTCTATGCTAATATATGAGCTAAAATATCAAATTCTTGTTAAATACAAATTTCCATAATATTTCTAACTATTTTATCGTTCAAGAAAATAAGGCACAAAAATATATTTTTTTGTATTAATATTTGTCATAAATAATTATTTTTCAATTTCATATTCATCGTATAAATTCATTTAAATCAAAATTCCATTAAAATCATATTTTAAGCATTTAATGACTAAAATTATAAATTACTATACAAACCTCAATTATGATATGCCGGTATCTGCCGGCTCTTTTTTCCGGTCTACCCTCGATGCTAATCTCCTAGATTTGCTTGAACAATAAATAATTTTTAATTAACTAAAGAGTCATCTTTAATATATATTTTATTGAAAATAAAACTCATCGATTACTTCCCGCTTTCTCATATATTATAGTCTCATATCGATATTATTTTTCTCGTTACACATATTAGACGTATAATCCAAGACTTTGGTCATCTAATACACTTTATGGAGCGACCAAAATTTTTCCGATATTTTTTTTTTCATTTTCCAAACTATTTTTCTCCTTTTACTTTCATTTTTCCTCCACTTTCCATTTTTCTCCTAAAATCCATTTTTCCACTCAAAAATTCTTATTAATTCAACAAATGCTTTAAAAATTCCAAATAAATTCCTATAATCGTGTTTTTGCGATTTAGTCATTTTTTTTTAAATCATGTCCGTAAAAATTCATACGAAATCCGATTTCTAAATTATCATATTTAAAAATTTTAGAATTCAATCGTGATTATATTGGCATTATTGTGATAGTAAACATATATTTCTAACTCTCAATCGGAAAATTTCCATATAACTAACTTTACCTATGGTCTTAAAATATTATTCTCTACATTTTTGTATGTTTAACTCAAATTCTCACAACCAAACAAAAATCATGTATTTTCGATCCAGTCCGTTGCCTTAATTTACGTGCATGACACGAAATCGCAACGTTTCATCAAATCAATTCAATATTTATATTAAACATCATATTAAATTAGATTTCTCACACTCATATATCTGTATTTAGACTATAGTAAATACGTCTTTATACTGCGGACGTGACAACATCTCTTATATTCACTATACTTTTGATATCTTAAAAATAAAAACTCATATTAAATAAAGATGTGAAAACTGACAGTGAGAATATCTTGTCCAAGAATTCCAGTGGTCTGCTAGATTCATAGATGGTTTTGTTACTATGTCGGGTTAATACATGCTTCCAGAGTTGAATGCAACTCAAAAAATAGTTCATGATTCATGAATTTCTTGCATTACACAAAGACTTTCTCCCATATGTACAACACACGAATCAAATTAAATCACAATACCTTGCTATTTAAGTGGCAAATATAAATTAATATAAATAACAAAATCCAAATTACAATGTAGCATTGAGATCATATTAAAATAGATCTATGACCAAAATAGAACCTCATAAAATAATCGAACTATTTATCATAAACTTGTTTAAAAGAAACCAACAAATAATAAAAGCCACACCATAATAAGAGATGCGGGCATCTATCTAATCCCACTTGGCAAATATAACTACAATCACACATTTCTCAAGCTCACTTGAAAGAAGTTGAAATAAGACAAACAAAAGGCAAAACAATATGAAACATACATATCTGTATATGAAGAGATGTGAATAACCCACTTAAAGCTTGTTTACATCTATACTAATATTCCTAGGATGTGAAACTTAATTAATACCGAAAATTACAGGAAATTTCTTTGTGGGGTTGAAGAAATGGATATGAAGCATATTTCTTTGGAAGGATAACAATGAAACCATAAAGAGTCACTCTTAGCCATGAGATGTAGGCATGCCAGAATAATGTTCCTCTTTATCCTGTTCAATGATGAACTCAAAAATATGATCAAGAATCCTATGTGTCACTCATTAAGTATTCCCCTTCAAACAATAATTTTGCTCATGACAATGCTAACTTCGGGGCATAAATCTATTTTTTTTTTATAGTGTACAATTTCAAGTCCATGTCAATACTAAACATCCTTCCTTATTCCAATTCAGTAAAAGTTATGAGAAGCACACTTGATTTGTATGCAACGTTGGGTAATAGTTTTGGGACTAAAAAAAAAACCATTTACTGTTCTTTCAAGATAGGCTACTAAAAAATGAACTTAAACCAGTCCAAGTAATCACAATTACCATAAGAAAGCGTGATTCTTTTAGTTCTCAATCTTTCTCTCATTTCTATTTTTGCACTTAAGTAACATTGTTGCCTTATATAATAATTAAAAAAAAGCACTAAACCAATCAAAGCAGTTACAATTACCGTAACAAAGTCTGCCTCTTCTAGTTCTCAATCTCTCTCCCATTTCTTTTTTTTTTTTACATTCAAGTGATGTTGTTGCCTAAAAAAGAAAAAAGCACTGAACTTTCCACATTAACTATTTTAATCCAAAATAACTCTCTTTTTCTAGGTTTATTTACCCTTTTCTACACCCACCTAACACAAAATAGTAAAATTTTACCGGCTCTTTTTTTTCTTGCTTTTTTTAATTTGGCTAATTTAGCAATATAATGCAATAATGCATATTAAAATTTGAGAGAACCTGAAAATGAGTGTTTGATATCCCCTGATAGCGATTCTTATGGTATTTGACTATGCTCCCAGCATCATCCCTAGAAGAGATTCGATTAGTACATAATTCCCAAATACCACCTCACTTTCCTATTGGTTGCAAGTATTTCATAAGGTAACTGCCTGAAAAAATGTTGAATAAACAATGGAATCGAGCAATGTTAGTACCTCATCAGCAAAAAACAAATTCGAAATTAATAATATTTAAATAAATTAGCATGATAGAGATGCTAAATTATTTATTTTTCTATTGCTAAGATGATTAAAGATTCAATAACTACTTAAAAAGAAAAACATATGATGCAATCAAACAAATATTAGCTTCCCTTTTTCTGGAATGAAAAAAAATTTCATGGAAAGCCTGAATTGGTTAATTTAATTTATTTTGCTTTCCATATTTTAATAACTTAGAGATGATAGCATCAACCACAACAAAATGGATATATCATATGGCAATATTTACATATAAATTCAATATAAATTATCTTTTCTCTTTTCAAAAAATATTATATAAAGCATGGCATGCAAAGAATCATAATTCCAGTGTTTTTTCTCAACAGATTCATTGATAAGCAATGATGCCAAAATTAAAAAAAGAAATAAAGATGTAATTGAAAGCTAAAAAGGAGAAGAAGAAAGAATAACTTAGAGATGATATTATTAACCAGAGGAAAATCGGTATGACAGTAATTGCATCAATAGATGTTTCATTCAAGAGAGATCATGAATAGCCTTGCCATTTCTTTCAACTTCATCAAGTTCCTCTATATTAATTGTCACTTCACTGGAATCAAGAAAAAATAGTAAAAAATCAATCAGACATAATAAATTGCAAAAGATTTGGAAAATAGAGATTGATAATATATACAACATAAATATAAGCATTTGTAAAAATAGAAAAATATAACTACCAAAAAATAAAGAGAAATTTCGGTTCTTCAATTTTAGCAGATTAACAAATAATAACAACAAATACAACAGTCAAGATTGACACATTATTAGCAGGTAAAGTCTTTTTTTTTTTTTCAATTTGAACCCTCAACTACAAACAGTACAAAGACATACTTAAAAAGCTTCTTTAAAAGTAAAACCAAGCTTTTCTACATCTATTCTTTCACGACACTAAATCTGTATTTCATGACTGTAGCACCAACAATACACTCAAAATATTAAGCGCACCATTGATTATAGAAGACATATATAAACAGTCAATAAAATCCTACTAATTTCACCAGAAAGTACCATACACATAAAAATATTTCTTTTAAAATCCATATTAACTTATAAAAAACAATTAAACAAAAAAGAGAATAATTTTGTAGCTTATCAACCTCAACTATGCAAGAAGCTTACCCGAGAATTGTTGGAAGAGGATGGTAAGAAATCAGCCTATGCCAAAAACAATCAAAGATCTACTTGTTAAAGATTTAGATGCTCTCCACTCATCCGGCAAATCCTTCAAGCGATGAACAAACCAAAAGAAAAAAAATAGCACAAAGAAAGAAGGAAATGGAAGGTTAGAGACGGCTGGAGGGAGAAAATACTAAAATCAAAATTAATTGAGGGAACAATGAAGTTCTTACCAGAAAACTGTATCTCATTATTGTCATCACGCTTTCGGCTTTTCCACTCATCCAGTAAATCCTTCAAGTGATGACCAAACCAAAAGAATGAAAAAAAAAACACAAAGACCCTATTTGGTTTGGTATTGCATTAGGAAAAAAGCGTTTTTCATAAATAAAATTTTATATTTTTATAAATAAAATACATTTTCTAAAAATAGATTTATAAAAAATTAAAAAAATCAGTTATTAAATAAAAAAAATTTAAAACTTGTTTTATGACCCAAAGAAAGAACGAAAGGAAAGGTTAGAGATGGTTGGAGGGAGAAAACACTGAAGAAGGAATCAAGTATATTTTGAAAATGAAATGGAAGAAAAATCGAAACCCATGAGAAAAATTGTAGGAAATGGAGGAAAAATCGAAACCCATAAGAAAAACATGAAAGAGGTAAGCGATTGGAGTAGACTTTCAAAAGGAAATGGAATAAAAATTGAAATCCATGAAAAAAATCATAGAGAATGGAGGATAACTCGAAACCCATAAGCAAAACTGCGGCCCTAGCGCGAATTCATGAGAAGACATAGTAAATTATTAACATAGAAGAAGAAATCAAGTAGATTTAGAGAAGGAAATGGAGGCGGTAAGCTGCTGGAGGAGGAGAGGACGGGAGAGATCGAGGCGGTCGAAGGTAAACAATGGGCTAGAACGCGGGTTTTCTGGGCATTTAGTCAGTGTATTAAACAATATCGTTTTGTTGGTGTGGCATGGACAGTGGTCAAAAGTTCAAATGAAGCGGTTTTGTTAAAGTTTGTTTGAAGAAGCCAGAAAAATAAGGGACATTAAGGTAAAAGCACAGACACTATTCATAGAACAAAGAAAGTGTTAATGGGTTTTACATATATATTAAATCGATTTATTTTGTTTTACAAAAGTTTCAATTAAAAATTTAAATTTAAGAATTTATCGTATTGATTACCGGGCTAGTATGATTAAGATAAAGCTTATTTATTATTTAGTTATACTTTTGCGTAATTTGCTTTGAATAATAAGTATTGGGTTCATTAAATACTTATATATTGGAGTTTTTGTTTTATATTATATATCAGAGTCTTTGTTTAATAGGGTTATTGAATAATTATTTTCATTAATTTAAAATAAATAAAAACTTAGAAAAAATTTAAAATTTGTAAAAATATAACACCAATATTTATTGACTCAGCTTAATATTTATAATAATAATAATAATAAACTGATAAGACGAATGATAATAAAAGAAAATATATTCTAAAAACACTTTCACACAGATTTTTAATAGAGTAAATTATTTATTTGAACAAAAACACCTAGTTTGACGATGATTAGATTTTAGAAGTCAATTTGATTTTAAGATTTTTGTTTTAGTAATTTAAAAGATAATATTTTCAAAAGTAAGAATATATAAAATCTTCAAAATATATTATTTATTTACATTTTCTACATTTTTTAATATACCTAACAATCCAACAAACCTTTTGTATTAAAAATTATCAAATTTACTCTATAAAAAAAATCAACCTATATTTAGAGCATCATTATCAGCTTATAAGAGAAATTGCAAAGTCTTACATATCAATTACAAGACCAATTGCATGAATAATCAATTCAATTATAAATTTGCAATAAGTTTCATTTGTATTATTTACAATAATTTAAATGAGATTAATAAATAATATTTTTTAATATATATATAATTAGTTAATATGTAATTAATAGTTAGTTAATTAATTAATTAGTTATATTAATATAAAATATAAAATAAGTTAATATTATTAATTATACTTAATAATATAACTATAATTATTAATCTAATTAATATAAAATTAAAATTCTTTAAAAAATTAAATGTATGATTAATTTGATGCACTTAATTTCATAATATAAAGTGTAAAATTAATTTAATATAATTAACTATGTGTAATAATATAAATATAATTATTTTAAAACTATATTTAATTAATTAAAAAATTAACAGTATAATTAATTTTATTAACTTAATTTTGATATAATAATAATAATACACAATATAACAATAATTTACTTGAAACAATAACAATAATAACACAACACACTTAATAATAATAATAATAAACTGTAAAAATAAACTACAAAGTTAAATTTTATTTAAATTTTGTGCAATTTTATATGTCATATTTATTTTTTCAATAAAATGTTGTTTGATTTATTTAATTTTTTAAAATTTTATAATTAATTTTATATAATTTATTAATTTTAATAATAAAATTTAATTTATTTGATAATAAAAAATATTATTAAAATATAATATATTAAAAAAAATATAATTAATTATTAATAGTGAATATAATATATAAAAATATTAATAAAATTCTATAAATTAATTTATAATAATTATAGAGATGAAAAATATTTAAAAATATAAATTAAAATTTTGTTAATATATGAGAATAGAATTACATTTATGTTATAATTATCGAATAAGTGCAATCAAAATCCTAGTCGGAATGCGAATTCGATGGTTACCAAACGAACCATTATCTTTGGCACATTTGCGTGTCAACTATCAATATGGACCACAATTAATCAATCCTAAAACACGTGGCTTCAAAAAAGAAAAAAATCTAAACAGGTCACAACAAATCGAGAACCTTCCCAGCGAATGAGGGCCGTAGATTGGCCTGGCATCTTCCTTTATAATTAACCGACAAACACAACTGTATATCAAAAATATCGACCAAATCGAACCGTAGATCAGTCTACGAAGTCAATTTATCACAGCCGTCGGATCGATAGTTCCCTCTATAATTAGGTTTCTCTCTTCCATTTAAAGACGAGCCTCTCCTTCAAGACGGCGATGGTTTTTCTATTTATGGCTCCCTCTCCCGCCTTATTATCTCAGATCTGTTATTCGTTCGTCTATTCTAATCCTCAAATTCGAATAGATCGATGAACGATCTATCTCCTAAGCATGGTTATACTCTGTTTTTGGCTCAGGAGCAGTTCGTAGCTTAAGCTTCGTTGTATCTCGTTACCTCATCTATTTTTTGCTTCAGATCTGCGATTTTTGTAGCTCCGTGAGCTCAATTGGCTAGATCTATTATGGTACGTTCAGTTTTTTTATTTTGTTTCCAGCTTAACCATAGATCTCAAGTTTTTCTAAAGGTTAGTGATGTGTTCCGTTATATTCATTCAGATCAGCTGTGTATCTGCAGGTAAAATCACTTTTCCGTGCTGGTAGATCGATCTATGGGTTCTAACATTCAGATCCAGTCAGCTGAGGTAGTATTTAAAGCCGTTTGATTTCTTTTTAGTGGTTTTGACCTACTTGCATCTGTTGGTATTTTTATATTCGAATTTTTGATGTGTTGATCTTGTTTTCGGTTGATTCTGATATTCGATTTTTGTTGTGTTAGTAGTTGGTTGAGATGTTTGGATCTGTGTTGATATCTGACATTCGATTTTTGGTGTGTGTTAAAATAGATTGCTGAACCGGTGCTGGTGAGATGACGGTGGATGGGATGTGATCGTGAAGCATGCTGTGTTCTCCGAATAGTCGATGCCTGTTAGTCGATCTTGATGGAGTTGTTATGATGCTGGCCTTCACGAAGATTATTAGTCGGCAAAAGGGTTTGTTATGGTTGTTTATTTATTCATAATTTGATCAATTATATGTGTGTTATGCGATGGTTTTCAGCCGTAAAGGGTGGAATGTTATAGTAGGATGGTGGATGGTTTGGAGGAGATGATGTGATGATGTTTGGTTAGATTGATGTTAATTGATGCTGCTGTTTGTCATCCGACCTTTGCCATGACAGGTGCGCTTGCATGGCAGGTCAAAAACTTCAATAAAATTTTATTTTTTTGTGTTTTGAGGGGGGAGATGGCACGGGGCTAGTATTTGATTATTTTTACCCGGCTCTTCCCCCTCGCGTGTTGCTCTTCCTGTGTCTATTCTCTCTTTCTGCATTTTTTTTTCTACCTATTCTGGGCGGTTTACAAAATCAAACTTCGCTGGCAACCAAAGAATCACAGCAACATCTATGCAGGAATCAGAATGTTTCTTCATGAATTCGACCACCAAAGGTATAACACTTCCAAACCATCTTCATATGGATTTAGACAGTATTAACTATTTTAATTTTTGCTCTCACTGCTACACGAAATCAAAATCGGAGCCAATTTTTTGGCATCTATTGCACCGCACAACTGCATTGAGTCAGCATGAAGAAGCTAGTAAATATCCATTCAAAGTTATCGATTTTTGTAAAATTTATTTTAAAGTATGATATATTTGGTTCAAATTATAATATCAACTAAAGTATAATTGATTGACATCATGTAAAAGTTTTCATAACGCCGGGTTAAAATTTTATATTTAGTATTTGTCAAAAGAAATTTATATTTAGTAAAGCATGGTTGGACGTCACAACCAATTGTATAATATAACGAAATACTGTATGAGCTACTTTGAAATTTATTTTCGTTAAAGAGTTTATTTTAACGTCATTTGTTGGAGCCCCATATAAACATGTAAATTTCAGCTGGTTTGTTTTGAGAATTTTGAAAATCAAACATTTTCAAATGGATTCTTCAAAATAAATGAAAAGGACAGTTCAAATGTTTTATATTTTTTTGGATTTTGAATGGAAATCGAACTAAGGTAGTTTGCCTCGTCGTCGAATTAGTTAATACAGCTGAGACAGATGCGTAGCTGTACTTTAAAGTCTAAATTTGACCGCTTCACTGGTTTAGATATAGTGCATATAATGTGTTAAATAACCGAATGAACGAATTTTTCTATTTACAGATAGATACCTGCAATTAATTGATGTTCTGGTGCAAATTTCAATTTCTTATATAAGTCCTGTTCTGCCAATGAATTATCTATATTTTAAGTATATAGATCATGTCAGTATGAATGTTGGTCCCTAGCGAGTATGGAAGTTGGCTTTTATGTAGTTTTGGATTACATGATGGAGAGATGAGACTTCTTTGTTGTAAGGAGGTCAACTATGTACCTTTTGTAACAGTGGTGCTTGTCACTCTTAGAATAGTGTACTTTTGCTGTATGTAATGAAGAGTGAATAGGTACGTGGAGCGACTCCAGTTGCAACTTGTTTTTGCTCGAGACCCGATTGAAGGTGATTGGTAACTCTGCTATGGTAGTTCTTGTCGTGAAACAAATTCATGTCTGGATGGTTTCTGCCACCTGCTTCCACGCCAAGGATGTTTAAGAGATTGAAGAGGTGAGAATTTTGTAGGAATTTTATTTTGTTTTATAATGGATGTTGCAGCTGCTTATTTGTCCATTTGTTGTTGATTACTAACTTAAATACATAATTGAATTTTATTATGTATGCAGTATGCGTGCCCGATGCTCTTGTTGCCGACTTTGAGTCCCTGGCCAGTTGATTCTTCTCATGTTCGCAGGTTGGGCAAAGGCGGTTTACCAAATTCTAAATTGTAAGCTGGTGTTCTTATAGTTTCTCTGTGATGTTTGGAGTTGCTATTTTAATTTCTTCAAATATTATTTTTAATCATTCCTAATTGCGTTCCCTAAATGCATATGCAGGAGCGATACTTGATGATCGATCAGCACTATTCATCAATTGATTGTTTTTCGGTTTGTTTCATCAATTGCCGAAATTCAGTCGCTGGAGCCTGGAGTATTATCAGTGAAAAGAATTGGTGTAAAGATCAAATCTGCTTTAAGTATACTGTTACGTAATATATAATGGTTTAAGTATTACAATGGTTTAAGTCCAATGTTATTAGTTAGCGAAGCGTCAAGTACACTCAAGAAATTTGTGGTTGCCATTACAATTTTGCATCTGTATACAAACTTTGTCTGTTTATGCTTTACCCACAGTTTTAGTTTACATCTCATATGTTTGAATAATGATATCCTTGAGCAGTTGATTGTTTAAAATTTTCCTTGCGTGATCTTCGAGCGTCTTATTTCTGTCATGGCTGTTCTCAGGCTTAGTGCTACCTGGATTCTCGGAGGTATTTTACTATCTTTCAGCTTGTTGGTTCTTCGTTGTTGTTAGCTACTGGATCCTTTTTCTAACTATTCATCGTTGGAAGAGTGAAGGGTAGGGTTGTGAAGCATTTTCACTGGTTTGGTGTTTGCTAATGTTGCTGATCGAGCAAGATGAAGCCTAGCAGTTAGACAAGGCACAGAACCTGTCGATTTCGGCAATTTTCGTTCGTGTTAGGTGGTGAATTTTTAAAATGCCTGTGGATTTTGTTGCGTAGACATTTTTCCTGGTAAAGTTACAAGTTTTTTGGTTTTCCGTCTGTAAAAAGAGAATAATCGTGATTCCCTTTCTTATGTCCGTCTGAACACCCCTGCAACGTCCTCATCTCTTCTTGAGGAAGGTTAGGCGAGTTCCTATGTTTAGCGGGGAGCAAAGGTTAACTTGATAATTTAGGCAAATTGACTCTCTTTTATGGTTTTTGTATTCTCCTTTCCGTGGAGAATTAATTTTGGTGGACGTAAGATCTTATTAGTGACTCTGCTGTCTATTAATATCAGCTTCTGTTTTACTTTATTGTCCTCTTAACTTGGGTTCATCATAATTGTGCTGTAGCCCATCTGGTTTTTGAATATGGTTTCTCATATTTCAATTGGACGATCTTTTGATTTTTAAATTAATGACGTTCAAAAATTTTTGTTCACTTTTAATTTTGTAGAATTATTTTGTTAGAAAATTATCATCTTTTGATTTTTAAATTAATGACGTTCCAAAATTTTTGTTCACTTCTAATTTTGTAGAATTATTTTGTTAGAAAATTATCATTTTTGGGAGGTGAAGTGTTTTGTAATTTTTTTTTTATAACTCATTTTTTGTCTGTAGTGTCCTAATTGATTAGCTCTTTATATTATGCTTGTAAAATGTTATTAAATTTCTATTTTCGTTTAATATTTTACATTATTCCTTATTTTTTATGTTCTTCAATTTGTTGGTTATTAGTATTTATATTAATTATTTTGATAGCACTTGGTAATAATTAGAGATAGTGCAATAATTGGTTATTAATTATATATAGGAACATAAATAAATAGAATAATGGGAAAATAAGCGTGAGTGGGGCCCCCACTTTGACGTAGATCTATTAGCTCAATGTGGTGAGAGCGCCCAGGTCGATTGGCTTGGGAGGATGGTGGTTCGAATCCACCTGGATCTGGGGTCGTCATTCTTTCAATTGAATTTCGAGCAAATTTCTTGTTTTTTTTCTCTATATAATATTTTTATTATTGGCCTGGTTATCCCTCGAAGATGGTACGTCCACTGAATAATACGGTGCAAATTTTATTTGAATTTTTATTACTTTCTATTGTTATCTTATTCATCAAGTTAATTCATCTAATAAGCAATAAAATTTTAATAAACTGATGTCTTTAAATTTTTGATACTTAATGAGAATAATTATTATTAAATAAAGTATAATAAAATATTCCTTCCTTGCAGGGATTTCCAGAGCCTAGTGCACAGATTTCTAACGCGTTGGCTGGTGTCTAAATCGGTTTCTTTTTCTGTTTCTTTTTTGTTATAGATACGTTTTCGCCATGCTACTTCTGATTTATTATATATGTATAATCAGAAAACTCTTATGTAGTAGAATATTTGTGTTTGAGTGTTCCTATTGCCATCTTCTTGTAATCGGTTGTGAAACAATTTTTTTGGGAATTATAAATTCATGAATCTTGGCCATAGCTTTCAATATTATTGAGCAAGTTGCTGCTACATGTGAGACCAATAGAGGCAAGAATTTTCTTCATATTTTTATCATTTTCTTTGGTGGATTCATGTTCCTAAATTTCCATGAATCATATCAATTCAAAGTTGTTATTGATCCACTTGTATTTTTCTTTTCTTTCAACAATATAGAAAGAAATTTAAATTTAAAATTTAAAAAATTATTTATAAATGTATTGATTTAACTATCTGTAATTTAAAATTATATTGAAAACTTATAATAGCTAAAGTACAAAAAATCAAAACATTTTTTTAATTTGATATTGAATTAAAAGATATGAACCTTATGAATTGGGAATTCATGAAAAATTAAACTCTTGATTATATTCATAAAAAAATTAATTATACATCAATATATATATGTGTGTGTGTGTGTCACGCCTGCTACTTAGTTGCTACTTAGTTGTTATAAGAGTGTGAGTGACATAGGAAGTATATGTGAGGAATATGGTGAGTATATGAAGACTTATTTGAGATTTATGCAAAGTCTTTGGCTAAGTTGGCTTAAGTTTGAAGTTTAGGATTAAAAAGGCTTGAAAAAGTGAGTTGTAAGGGGGTTATGCCCATGACTAAACGAGTCACGGCCGTGACAATCAAAGTGTGGCATTTTTTATGACTATTTGGGTGTCATGATCGTGACTATATGTGTCGTTGCCATGACAATTTTGGTATATATATGATTGTTTCTTTCTCTTTTGTTTTAAAACACGATCAAAAGTTTTCCAAACCCTAGACTTCACCCTTAGACCTTAAGAGATGATTTTCCACCACTCTCCAAGGCTTTCTAGCCATCAAAGCACAAAGTCTACCTTGGATGTGAGTTTAACCAAGAGATTTGAAAGGAAATGCAAGAAAGAGAAGCTATGGTGAGAGAAAGCTTGGAGCTAGGAAGGGAATCTCGGATTTTCTCCTTATCATCTCAAGTTTCGGTCTTCAAGAAGTAAGGAAACATAATTTCTTCATCTCTTTTTTGTTAATTTTGAAAGTTTTGTTGGGGCTACCCGAAATGGGTAATGACCAATTTGTGAATGAGTTTGTGGGTGATTAGTTTTTGGATTTTCTTGATGAAAGACTTTCCTTGAGACTAGATTAAGAGTAAGTACATGTTTTTAGCGGGGTTATAGTGTTAAAAGACCTTGTTTGGGGAGTTTTAACAGAGGTTGAACTTTATGTGATTTTTAAAGGTGGTTTAGGTTATAAAAGTTAAACCTAAGGGGTTAGATAGTAGAGTAAGGGATGAGATGAGTACGTGTCATAGATGATTCGTTAGCTAAAAATGATATATCAGTATTTTAGGCGTTGGGGTGGAAGGAAAACAACCTCAAAGAGAGGACCGAGCTTAATTCAGGACGAGAGGATCAATGAGCGCTTTTTGTAAAAGGTTTGTACATATTCTCTATACCATCTTTATGAGTGTAGTGTTTTATAAATACGATGAATTTTTTATTGATGTGTGATCAATATTATGATAATGAATGATAGGTATGAGACTTAAATGAGATGTGATAAATGTCAATGTGCCATAAATGGAAAAAATGGAAGCTAGAAATAAGGTTAGGATGAAGAAATGTAAGAATTTAATGCTATGGTTGTTGGAATTGGTTAATGACATTAATTGCTTGTACGAATCTTGTTTAAGTGTATATTAATGTTGGGATATGAGTGTGGCATGTTAATTGCTCCCTTTGTGTTGAGAATATTGTTAAGAGTGGGTACAATTGACTAGCCTTAGAGACTTGTGTGTTTTGTGCATGATTTAGATTGCTTGAATTCGAGTATAGGTAGCTTTTCAAGAGTCACACCCATGACTCAATTGATCATAGTGAGACAGATTGCTTCACAACCAGGTTCATGGCTAGGCTGGCCATGACTGCCTGCACAAGATTTGTTAAATGGTTGTTTTGATGAGGAAAATTTATGATTTTATATTGTCCTATGTGTGAGATATTTGGATGGAGCTTTTAAGGCCAAAAAATGATAGAAAAGAAGCACGATACCATGTTAAGAGGTCAAGGTGGTTTGAGACCCGATATTCGGGCGCTTTTAGTCTTACTAGTTGAGGTGACTTGAGGTCCGACATTTGGGCACTCTCAACTAGAAAAGTTCGGAGGAGCTTGTATGTTGGAATAATATGTGAATGTATTATGATGTGCTCATGATATGCTTACAGTTAAATTGTTACGATTGTGTATGCATGTTGAACTATTCCATTGTGATAAAGGCATGATAAATGACGAATGCTTTGTGTGGTAGAGATATTTATATATACATGTGGATTGTATGCTTATATGTACCATTAAGCAAGATATGTTTAGCATGTGAGTGTTCTGTCTTACACGCAAATTGTTGATAATTTGAAAAGTTGATAAGGAAGACAAGTCCGCCAAGGAGTTAAAGGACAAATCCTAGGGTTGTTGATATGTTTATAATACTTTTCTTTTGATTTTATTTATATTATGAGTTGGCATAGTTACATTTGTACATGCTTAATGCATAAAAGACATGTAAATTTATAACTTTTCATATATATTTTATAAAGTTTTTGTAAAGTTTATTATCTTTGTTTTATTTATGATATGGAAGTTTTTAATCAAGTATGTATGAATGTTTTATCTTTTATCAAGACATTATGACCATGATGCATAAATAAATTTTAAATTTTATTATGTTTTGAAATTCATGCATGATAATATCTTTGATATAGTTTGAGAGAGTTAGATATATAAATAATATTACTGTATGTCATATTGTTATTTACGTAATTAATACATGAATTTCCATTGATAGAAAGATTTGGAATTTCATAAGTATAACTTGTTAGTGTTTGAAGGTATAAAATTTCCTTTTTTTCCCCTCACTTGTTGACAATTTCATGGGATTATATATTTGATGGTTTTTTTTTTATTATTATTTCTAGAGAATAAGCAATTGTAGGGTACACAAGAGAAAATTTTCCTCACAATTATTGAGTCATAGACTTCATAAGAAGAAGCAGCAAGCCACGTTTTCTTGACTTTCTGTTCTGATAGCAAATTATTATTATTATTATTATTATTATTATTATTATTATTCAAGAGATTGATAAAAAGTGGAGAGAAAGATAGAGCATGCCCCATAGACTTTTTAGAATCCACGTTTATCACTAATTAAGAAATTACATCTCCATGTGTGTCATAAACATAAATGCCAGAGACACTTTTTTTTTTTAATTTTTCAATATTTTTATTTTAATTGGTTAGTAATGAAAAGAGATAAATTTTATTTCTCATCATATTAGATTTTTTTTTTCCTACTATAAATGTTAAAGAATATTTAAAAAAATATTTTTATCATTTCTCGTATCACTAATTAGAAAGTGAGCATTGCATTTATTTCTTATGATTCACCAATAATTTCCTTCTATAGAAAATTTTCCATTAGTTAGGTATACTGCATGTGCATGTTCAACAATAATGTTCCTTTTTATATTTATTTTCTAAAAAATATAAAAAAATATTTTTATTTTGGATTGATATTATTAGATAATTATGTATTTGATCTGAACCGTTTGATAAATATTGTAATTTGAGATACAGCGAAGGCCAGGTGGCTAAGGTACAGCACTCTCTCCCCTCCTCGCCACGAAGCAGATACGACTTTTACTTTTCTATACAAAAAAGGAGAAAAAAATCTGCCAATTCTCATCACCCTTCAAAAAGCTATTACCTTTCTCGCTCTCAAAAAGTGATCTTGTTCTTCTGTGCGAGCTATAGAAGCCCACGGCATTTTCTCGAAGAAATTTGCACAGCCCATGAGAAATTGTTACTCTATTATCTCAATTGTTTTGCTGTGGAGTACGTGGTCTTAATGGGATTTACTGTGCCTCCTCGCTTTGGTATGTCGAAATTCTTGTAATTTTGATGGAGTTCTGTTCTTTTTACTTTTTATTGCTCTGTGTTTGGTCCAAGGCTTTGTTATCGTTTGTTAATAATTGTGGGTTAATCTTATCTTCAGCTATGGAAATAGGAATTCTGTGGAACAAATGCCTTTGTGCCTTCAAATTTTTGTTATATTTGTCTCTTGGGGTTTTCCTAGAGGAAGAGCATCCGCAAAAAAAGGAATTGAATTCGAGTAGATGGTAGTTGAATCACGATTATTGTGTTGATTTTGACGTAAAGCTCTCATGCTGGACTGAATCTTTGCCATTTGTTCATTCATTACTCTTTACTGGATCTGTATTTGCTTACAACCTTGCAGTGAAGTGATAGATCCAAGTCCTTCGCTTTCCCTTACAGTTTGTTTGTTTTGGAGGGATTTGGGTGGAAAAAAAAACTTCCCTTGCTGTTAGTCATTATGAGTCACTTCTCTTTGCAATGTAAATAGCTTTTACATTTGTATTGGTGATCTAATAAGGTCTTTACTCCTCGATTTGAAACATTATACCTTAACCCTTCTTGATCGCCACTGATAATCTCAACTCAAAAATACAAATGTTACTAGTTCGGTCTATGTGATTCTGCCTGGCTTGAATTATAACTAATAATCTCAATTTAATATGTGTACGTTGTTTTGGAACTAAGAATCCTATCTCTGCTCCTTTTACTTCTGCCCATTCCTTGAAACTTTCTTTGCTATGGGAGATAGTTTGGTTCATTGCTTAGTTATTTCATTCCCAATGAATATTTTGGTATGATTTGATGTGATATCTGATGTTGTAGGCTGAACTGGTTCACAAGATTTGGCATTTATCACCATGTTTCACCGTTGGAATAATTCCCATAAGAGTCAGGAGGATGATTCGCTGCAGCTTGAGTCTAAGGTAATATACTAGAAGTTTCGTTAAGAATATTGTAAATATTGAGATCTTGCTGAGCTCAAAATTTCTATTGCATTGACATTATTTAGAACAACTGTGCATATGTTTATGGGGATACTTTATTTCACTATCAATTCAGGTCAATGAGCTTAGGAATGCTATTGGACCCTTATCTGGACGCAGTTTACAATATTGCTCTGATGCATGTTTGAGAAGATATCTGGAAGCTCGGAGCTGGAATGTAGACAAATCAAAGAAAATGCTAGAAGAAACACTTAAATGGAGATCAACATATAAGCCTGAAGAAATCCACTGGGTAAGCTCGGTTCCTTTCCTTCATGTTGATTTTTACAAAAGACTTGTAATATTTGTTCCTTTTAGAAATAGATGCAAAATATTTGCTTACAGTGAACAAAAATGTTTTATCAGCATGAAGTTGCTATTGAAGGTGAGACTGGTAAAGTATACAGAGCAAACTTTCATGACAGACAAGGAAGGACTGTGCTTATATTAAGGCCGGGAAAACAGGTAATATATTTGAATAACTCTTAAAAAGTTCTTACAGTTTCTGCAATTTTGAAACTCATGCTATGGCATCCACTGCAGAATACGAAATCAATAGACAATCAGCTCCGGCATTTGGTGTATCTCATAGAGAATGCTATACTCAACCTTCCAGAGGATCAAGAACAAATGTCATGGTTGATAGACTTCACTGGATGGTCAATTACTAACAGTGTGCCCATCAGGACAGCTCGTGATACTATTAATATATTGCAAAACCACTATCCTGAGAGGCTAGCAATTGCATTTCTATACAATCCCCCACGCATTTTTGAAGCATTCTGGAAGGTTTGAGTTCTCCTCTTAACTGCTGTCATACTTCTGAAATGAAACCATGCATCAATCAGTCTGATAAAAATCCCGGATGTTTCCCTGTTTATTGTTGGTAAAAGCTAGAAAATGCTTATATTGTTCTATCGCTCCTTGATTGCAGTAGTTGCCTGCTTTTTTATCTTTTTTCTCCAATAGTCTGTGGTAAATAGTTGGCATGACTAATTATAATTATTGGTCATTATTATTAAGGGCAAATTTTTTTTTTTTCTTTTGCAAGTTTGAAACGAAAATATACAAGGAAACAGTAATCAACCATTGGTAGCAGCCTTGTCCACCATGATTCTATCCACTTCTCGATGAGGATAGAGCTGTCAACATTTTTCTAATATTAATTGTTTAAATTCCGTGAATTCTAAAGAGTTGTCGACAAAACAGGATTTACATGAGCTCTGTATTGCCCATGCAGATTGTCAAGTATTTCTTGGATCCCAAGACATTCCAAAAGGTGAAGTTTGTGTATCCGAAGAACATTGATAGCGTAGAGCTTATGAGATCATATTTCGATGATCAAAATCTCCCAACCGAGTTCGGAGGGGAAGCCATTTTGGAGTATGATCATGAAGAGTTCTCAAGATTAATGGCTCAAGATGATGTCAAGACTGCCTCATTTTGGGGATCTGACAATAAGCATCAAGAAGCAACAAATGGGCACCATGTAGCTGAGGTGGCTCCTGAGCCAATCGGCCTAGTGCCTTCGGCTACCTAGCTTCCATCTTTGGGAAGTTAATGCAATGGAAAAAGATATCAACTAGAGTAGCCTAAGCAAGTGGATAGAATCATGGTGTTGATTTCACTAACAACATCTATCCACAACATTCTGGTCACAATAATAGAATTGCAACTTTGTATTATTCAAATGGGAGCCTTGTAATGTATCTTCTCTTTCGCTGGATATCCATGCTAGGGATCCATGAATTCAGTAAAATAATATAAGTCTCTCTCAGATTTTGATCATATCAGGGTCAAACAGAAAAGTACAAACCCCTAGATTACCATATGCTTGTATGCAGCTAATTTATACAATATTTTGAGCGTACGCTAATTGGTTAACTACCGCATTATTGCGCAATTTTTGCTCAGATCAAGCTTTATAACATACCCATTTAATTGTCAGGATGATAAGCGATAATAAGCGAAGGGAAGGCAATAGGGGCTGTGAGAATTCGATGATATCTGTACTGGTTTTCCATCCTTGCTCATAGAATCCTCGAAGACAGCCATGCGAGTGCCGGCTTGTATCATAAATGGAAGGTACTGCTAATCAAGCGCTTTAACACAAGGAGCCCGTGTGCTGCGTTTGACTTCTCGAAAACTAAAGGAGATTTTCTTTACAGGGAAATAAAGATAATACTTACACATGTATAACCTTGAGATGATTGTTAAGAACTAAGGACTGTCTCGAAAACTAAAGGAGATTTTCTTTACAGGGAAGTAAAGATAATACTTACACATGTATAACCTTGACATGATTGTTAAGAACTAAGGACTGACATCCATTCCCATTTGTAGAATCTTACTGTCACACCCTTCTAGTAAAACACCACATTACATTAGAAAACATAAAACCAAATGGCAGTTAGGTACACAGATCACTCAGTCAAAATCTTAGAAAATATAAAACCAAATGGCAGTTAGCTACACAGAGAACTCACTCAGTCAAAATCTTGGAAGTCGAAGATCAATTATGCATACATTGTGAAAGTTGGACGCCTTTGGATATAGAGAGTGAGTATAGCAGTTCAGGAAAGACCGAATATAAATCACGAAAGCCGTCTTCTGAAATTTCGAGTAGTTGATTGATATGTTCGCACCAGCAAACCCACTCCTATACCAATTCCAAGGCATATGCCAAGGCCGATTCCCACACCAACCCTCACACCAGCACTAAACCATGACAGTTCACCATCTTCCCCATCCATATACTCGGTCCTCCTCCAGTACATATTACTATAATCTTCTTCACTTTCAGGTTTGAAACTTCTGTACTGTGCAATCTGCAAGTAGAGTCACAATACTCATAAGTGAGATAAAGACCATATTAAAAACAGAATAATTTATTATATAAATATAAAGAAAATAAAATTTTAAAAATAAAGGGAAGATAAAAAAGAAAAGAAAGAGAGTAGCAAGGAAACAAAAGTTATAGTTCAGCAAATAGAACCCATATAGGTACAAGGATGAGTTGTGGAAGGATTTAAGTTCATCTCTTAAAATCATAAGTAGTCCCCAAGCATCAATAATGAGAATTCGTGTGGTTGATGGTTCTCTCAGCAAGATTTCTCCCCCTTCCTAAGTTGTATAAATAAATTTAACACAATTTAAGAAAAATGACATTGTTTCTTAGAGAAAAGCATAATAATTTTTTATGGCCACTTCATGAGTCTCGATTATGTAATGCAGAGTTGCAGACATACCCAACAGAATGAAATAAGTAGATGAAATACATAAATACACAAAAATATACACAGACACACACATGGCATTGGAGAGACAGAGAAATAAAGATCAGATCTTTATCCCATTCATCAAAGCAAGCCGCTTATAGAAAGAGTATTGTTTTTGTACTTGGAAAGAAATGGCAGCAATAGCAAGATATGGTCTATCCATTGTTATAGTAGATTAACCAAGAGTACCTCCTCCTAAGCCACATATGTCAAGTCCAATGATGTCTATAATATGTAGCCACATCATTCACTATCAGATCAATGTATAAGATCAGAGTTGGAAAAGAAACTGCAGAACTCTGAGACTCCGAATAAGAAAACTATATCATACAGTTGACAACAGAATTAGGAATGGATTACACGATCAAGTTCTATTGCCTTGCACAGTGGAAAAATTAACACGGTGCAAGGGCTGGGATGATAATTTTGGCGACATGGTCTTAAGTGTGTGTTCAGACACCAACTCCATTCAAATGAATTTCAAAAGGAAACCACTCCTAACTCCACTAAAAATCACTCTATTAGTTTCTGATCATTGCAGATAGCAGTGAAACTCTACAGGCAACCAACAATGATGTTCAAGCACATATGATGCAGGATAGAGGGAGCCAGCAATAAAATGCCCGGAAATTGCATAGGGTATGGTTGGCTTGTGGGCCTACTAACCTCCACATGGTACCCCATCCAGTCAAGATATGTCAGATGGAAAAATATGGAAACAATACAAAAAAAATGAGGAGAAAAAGAAAAGAGTACAATTTCATCACTTGAAAACTGTGCCTGCCCATTCCCATATCACATAAAGGATAAGATTCTGTTTGCTATCCCAAGTATGTGATGTCCAACAAGTATGGGAACTTTTGAAACAAGAAACATGTTTGAAGACAGGAAGCACATACGAAACCATAACAAAAAGGTAAACCAAAGAAAACAGAATTTTTCTACATGGCTTTAGTTCTGAATAACAGCACAGAAATAACTAATCATGCCCATCAAAGATTGAAATTATTTAATATAAAGTATGAATATAATTACCTAACAAATAGTATATCACATAATTGAAATTTTAATACCAAAAATACTCGAGAGTATACCTGCAGATCATGTTTAGGTGAAACATTTTTCAGTGATTCAGTTGATTCACACTCCGGGATTGTATCCAACATACCCTTTCTCACATGCTTCTTGCGATAACTAAGCTGCAAAGTCTTGGTTAATATGATGGGCGTTCCTGAGAAGCAACCTGTGACATAAACCTCAATGGTTGGTAACTCCTTACCAACAATGTGTTTCCCTTTCAAGAAGCCAGTAGAAGCTGTGATCTTTGATTCACAATTCATGCTCCACTCCTTCTCAATGCTTTTCAATTCCCCATTAGAACCATTATCATTAGATATCTCCAAAACTCCAGTTAGAATGAGATTCTCTTTGTCAAAAACCTCAAATTTGATGCTCCCCGTGGTTCTAATACTATCTGTGCTAACAAATGTAGCTTCTTCAGATTTCTTATCAACCCGATCCCTTCTGAGAAGGGAATAGGCACCATCAGAATACATGATACTTCTAACACCATTAACTTCCAAAAGGGTGTCTGGACTCAAAGGTATATGGTTGAGAGTGAGAAATTCAGGGGTTGAAGTCTCAACCTGGAAATTACTGATCCTGACATAAAACACCCTCAAATCAAACCAAGGCAATGAAAATTTAATAAAGGGTTGGAATGGAGAATATCTAATAATCTGAAGATTGGAACTTGCAGCTTCGCCATTGCTGGATGTTTCATAAGGATCCTCCATCATGAAGCAGGGACCTTAATCCTCACTGAAATCCTGCAAATTGGAATGGAGAGGTAACATCTACAATAATTACACAGAGATCATATTAAACCATACAAGATATCAAAAAGAATACAAACTAAAACATTTTTTTTTAAAGAAGGAAAAGAAAAAGAAAAAGAAACTCAGATAAACTGGATGGTCAGAACCATGTCCATATAACTAGAAAGGGGAAGCCTAACATTTAGGAAACGGAAATCCTTAAAATATGGAAACGAGTGAAGAAAAGATCACACCAATATGTAACCCAACCATTCTAAGCTTATAGATAATGGAAAAGCTCATATAATCCTTACTACATATTCCAATAACAAACAAAATAGGAAAAATTCAAACTTTATAATAGCGTAACACTGAAACTAAAGAGGAAAAAAAAAAAAAACAGAGACCCGCCAAATATAGAGAAAGAAAACATAGAATTAGTTGGGAAGAAAAGTAACTGATTGATGTTCAAAATTAGGAAGAAAGACGTGGAGAATATCAAAACAGGGCCAGTATAAAGTATCAAATCGGTTTTGATACAGAAAGAGATGAACTTACCATCAGCAACAAAAGGAAACAACGCGTAATCTCAAACCAATTCACCTCACTATTTTCATATCTTTCAATTGAAAAACTATGAAAACTAAATAGAATGAAGCAACTTTGAAGTCTTTTAGCTACTCCTACAACAAAGAAAACAAAGTAAATATAAAATATCAGACGCGGCTTGTAGCATATAACTTACTAATCAGACAAGCAGACAAAAAATCCGTTCCCTCGGTTCTGGAACAATACAGAACCACAAAAAAATTAAAAAAAAAAAAAAGACTAACCATGAAAATGTTGGAGCCATAGTTTGAGAAAGAGAGGTAACCCAATACATAGCCGACTTCTCAAATCGCTTTCGAGTCATAGGGATTGGTTGATATTTAACATTTTGATTAACCCACTACGAATATTCGTGGCTTTTAAATGTTAGAGAAATTTATTGCTCTACGGAAGAAACCTCTCCCACTAAAAATTTAGAACCTGAAGAAATCCAGAAAAGAATTGGTCTAGTGAGAGGGATGGTGCTGAGCTGACATATTACCTTAATATTACGGTAGCTGTCTCTATCTGGGGGATTTTCTGTCTTCGATGTTAATTATATGTAAATATAATTTTAAAATGGAAAATGGGCTTGTCTGAAAATGAGGTTCCATTGCAGTAAGAAAAAAACAAAAGATTAATCCTAATCCTAATCCTAAAAAAAAACAACAAAAGAAAAATTAATTATATGATCTTATCCTATCCGAAAAAATAGATGAAAGGACACGCAGCAAAAATATACGAGAAATTGGTTGAGTTTTTGAAATGCCGAATACAGAGTGTTAATGGATTATTTTTCTTTATTATAAATTAACTCAATTATTTATTAATATATATTTAATTATTTTAATTTTATTAATATATATATATATATAAATCGATGATTTAATTAGTTTAACAATAATACGTTACATTCTAAGAATTTCTCAGCTCAGGTCTGTACGACTCCTCCAATCCATAAGTATAATTTTCTACAATGATGGCGTCATTTAGACCAACAAGGTGATTTTATCTATATACTCAACTCTAAGAAGAATGGTGGGTAATTTTCCGGCCGAGCCGTCTTCTCCTCTTTCTCTCAATTCCTCCGAAAAAAGGTTCAAGTATTCTATTTTTTTTCTTTTAAAGGCAGTTTTTAGTGGCGACAGTAGTTCTCCTTTTTCTTATTTTTATGAACAATAATATTATATATGTTATTGTTCGCCAAAAATCTGAGATTTACGCGTATATTTTTAATTATTTTTTTTCTTTTATTGAATTTTAATTTTACTTTCTTCATAACAAAAATCTATGATCTCATCTATCATAAAATTTAGTTTGTTCTCATATTTTGTAAGGTTTGATTTATTCTAATCTATTGTGGGGTACAATATCCTTCTATGTGTTTTACTACGGTTTGATACTTAACAGAAATATTTTTATCGATAGTTGTCAAGATGAAATTATTGATAAATAAGATAGTTTCGCAACTCGACTCATTAGAAAATGATGACTACAAAAATTATATTTTTTTTCTACTCTATCAACGCTAAATCCTAATTGCAATATTTTGTCAAATCCGAATTGCTATTAGACATATTACTTCATCTTTAATTTTAGACCTGTACTAAATTTTTTATTATGAATGAATTTGATACTAGTATATATATATATATAAAAAAAAAGAACAGTGGATAATTTAAAAGAAATATAATTTATGATTTATAAGAGGCTTATAAAGATATTGGACCAAGCCCATCTGCTGTTAGCTCAATACGAAAGGCCACACTTTCAATAATTATTTTGGGAATTTTACAATAATAAAAAAAAAATGGTACTTTTTGACCTTTTTACCTCCGCTGGATTTTTTTTTAAATTTTACTAAAAACAATTTTTTAAAATTATAATAGTATCAAAATCTTAAAATCACTTCAAAATATGTTCAAACAGTATATTTTTTACATACTTTTATTATATCTTGAGCATATATTTGTTCAATTTTCACCAATAAAAAACAAAAATTAGAACAATAAGATTTAATCATTAAAGAAGAATAATATAATTCAATCAAAATTCAAAATATTACAAATTTTCAAATAAATAGTTTGGTATATCTTTTGGAATAATATAGGTATACATTAGGGATATATTGGATATATCTTAGAAATTTTTTGGAAATATCATTTGCTGTTAGCCCAATACGAAAGGCCCATTTTCAATAATTATTTTAGGAATTTTACAATAATACAAAAAAAAACTAGTATTTTTTTACATTTTTACCTCCGCTAAAAAAAATTTTCAATTTTACTGAAAACAACTTTTAAAAATTATAATAGTATCTAAATCTTAAAATCACCCCAAAATATGCTTAGATGGTATATTTTCGGTATACATTGGATATATATTGGTTCAATTTTTACTAATAAAAAACAAAAAACCAGAACAATAATATTTAATCATTAAAGAATAAGAAGAAGATGATGATGAATGATAGAATTCAATCAAATTTCAAAACATCACAAATTCTCAAATAAATAGTTTGGTATATCTTTCGGAATACATTGAAGATATCTTGGGTATACTTTTTGAATTTATTGAAAATACATCAAGAATGCTTTAAGGATACTTTGGTATGCCTTGGGAATTCTTAAAGAACTTCCTAAAAGAATTTTTCTAGGAATACATTTGGGATATCTTTGATATACATTTAGGAATTTTATGAGAACACCTCGAATATATTTTGAGAATACATTTAGTATACATTAAGAATTCATTGAAAATTTTCTGGAAATACCTTAAATATACTTTGGGAATGACTCGGTATACTTTTGATAATTCAATGAAAATACATCGATTATATTTTGAAAATACCTTAATGATTTTCAAAAAAAAAAAAGAGGATAAATAGACTCAATTGTGTCATTCTCTCTGTTCTCATGTAAACACTAATGCTTAACAAATTTAACATAGGACGAAAAAATACCAAAGAGAGGGGAGTGAGAATTGGGAAAGATAAGTCTAAAAAGAAATAGGAATTACAACAACAATTAATTATTTCAATGTCTCAATATCTAGCAGATATTACAAATCACACGAAGAGAATTGATGTAGAAGAGCCTTATTGGTGCTGCAGAGTAGGTAACAGATATTACAAATTGCATAAAGATAATTGATGTAGAGGAGCCTTGCCGATGTTGTAGAGGAGCTTCTTGGAGACAAAAATAGCGTCAGAGTCCACTTGTGTGCCTTTAGAGACGATCTCAAAGTTAGAAAGTCTGGCGAGGACAGTCATCTCTTCCTAGGGCTTTGTGCCTTGCTTCGCCGATGGCACTCTAACTTTTTTGGATTGAGCCCCATCGTTCTTCTCTTCCTCTTTACAATTCTGGCCGATTCATTTTTCAATTAATCTCAATTTAGAAATACAAAAAAATCATTTGATAAAATTGATGGTATTTTCGGTAAAAATGAAGCAAAATTTTGCTCCTATTTCTTAAAGAGAGAGTTAAAAATATATGGTGTGTAAAATTTCCACAATTATTTAGATCAGGCCCAACAATAATGAACGGACAAGCATATATCGTGCGGTGAATGGTCATGATGAACAAGGGCCTACGCAACTTTTGCTTGCTTCTGTGGGACCTACACAAAATAAAAACTTAAACGCCGCTGTAGCCTTATCTGTAACTCCCATCTTGACCCTTTTTTTTTTAAAAAAAAAAAGCTTAAAATTCTCCGCATTACAAAACAAAATTTCTTTTGGTCCTTAAATTTGTAGCAAAAATTCAATAACGCATCCAATTATAAAATTTTTCAATTGAATCCATTAAAACCTGACATTAAAACGTGTTAGAGCAGACTTTTTGTTTGATCTACATTTTCATTTTAGAAAATTATTTTATAAATAGAGTTTTCAATATATTTATTTTTAAATCTTAGATTAAAGGGTGAGTTTAGTTTTCTATATTTAAAACTAAATTTTACTTTTTATTCTAATTATATTTAATGCATATTTTATCTTTTTATTAGTATATTATTATTTTTATAATAAAAGTAATTTATTTTTTAAAAAAAATATTAATATACAAAAGATAAAATAAAATGAAGAGTAAAAATATAAAAAAAATATTAGATTTATAATATAATTTTCACTCTCCAAATTCTCTAAAATACTTTTTATTTTAATAAAGGATAATTGTAAAAAATAAACTGAATTTTTAAAGTTGTATTAAAAATAAATTTTATTTTTTATTTTTTTATTTAAATATACAAACTTTTAAAATTTTATCAATTTGTAAATTTCGATGAAATTTTACTGATATAACATAAAATTTCAATCAGATTAAAATAGTTGTGCTGACTAGAAAGCTGAATCATTTTAAAAAATTTAAAACGTCATTATTTTTGTTTTTCTTAAAATTTTAAAACTTAAATCTCTTTTTAATTTTGAAAAAATAATAAATGAAACTATTGTGCTTATGCGTTGTCTAGTTAACAGAGTAAAAAAAACAAAAATTTTACCGTAAGTAGAGTTTTATCGAAAAAATTTAGATTTTAAAATTTTAGATAAAATAAAAACAATGACATTTTAAAATTTTTAAAATAATTTACCTTTCTAATCAGCTTTTTAATCAACACAAACTTTTTGATTTCACTTAAATGTTATACCATATAAACAGAATTTTACCCTAATTTATAAATTGGTAAAATTTTAAAAATTATATATTTAAATAAAAAATATAATTTAATTTTAATATAATTTTAAAAATTCAATTTATTTTTAACCATTATTATTTTAATAAATATGCTTTTTAAAATAAAAACTGCAATTCAAGATGCAATTTGAAATGGGTGCTGGCAATTATTGCTAGAAACTTTTGCCATCTCGACTCTCAAAAGCTGAACTAAAATCTCACCAATAAATCTTCAAATACCAATTTTAGCCATCGACTTTTTATTGAATGTGGGCATTTCTTCTTTTTTTTTTTTTTTTTGATAAGAATGTGGGCAGTTGTTGGATTCTCATTAAACAATTATACTCTAATAAATATTAAGCATAAATTGATACACAATATATAAAAAAATTAGCATTTTTAATCCAGAATTATAAATGGAAATAGCGAAGAAAAAATCAGAGAGAGAGAGAGAGAGAGACACAAGTGGTGAGACTGAGACACAGTAGATTTCTGATTAGCCTCATTTTTAATGGATTTTTTATTTGGCTATTATGTTTATTTTAAAATATAAAAAAAATTTAATAATTTTTTATTTTTAAAATTTAAAAAATATAGTAGATTTGACTATCAACATTTAGATAAATAAATTTTATTCTTTGTTTTAATTATAATTAATGTAATTCAATTTTTTATATATATATTTTCTTTTTTATTGGTGAATTTCTTTAAAATATTTTTTTTCTTCATAATAAAAATTTCAATATTAATTTGTATAAAAAGTCTATTGAAAATGTAAAAATTTTACTATTTATATTTCAAAAATATTTTTTATTCTATTAAAAATAAAAAATATTATTAAAAATACTTTTATACAACTACTTCAAAATTTTATTTTACTGCTTTTATAACTTTATCCGAGCAAAATTAATTTTGGTATATAACTATAGTTAACTAAGTGATGATATCTGTAGTTAAAAAAAAGTATTTAAGAAAAAACCTTTTGGTTGAACCCTCAACCTCAACCATGGTTAAGGTTAACTGTTTCTGTCTTTTGCTTCATATTTCTTCTCGCTCATTTCCTCCGCGCTGTCTTTTTCTTCTTCTGAACAACAAACATACAGCGTATACATTCATCATGGATCGGATAATATAATATCCAAATAAAAGGAGAAATACGATCTTTCTTCATTTTCTTTTCTTTTTGAGCTTATAACCAATATTCTTTATTAATCTATTGGAAAAAATTTAAAAAAAAAAAAAGGAAAAGGGGAAAGAAACCTCCAGTCAGCTTCATAGAGAGAGACGGTATTTATGATATTGGTCAAAGATTTAATTTTTAGTCAGGCTGCTCTAGCTAGTATCTCTTTGTGAGAGAGAGAATAAAGAGAGCAGCGTTGAACAGGGGGCCAAGTTGGAAGAAGAAGACAGCTTCTTCTTTCTTGCTTCAAGGGTATAGAATAGAAGAACATACAAAAGGGAAGAGAAGAAAAGAAAGATTTGTTTTTTTTTTTTTTGTTAAAATTTTTGGATAATTTGTTAATAAAGAGTAGTTTTGGATTGGATAAATTGATTGGTTGTGGTGATAGAAAAAGATTGATGGGCAAGGGCAAGAAGAGGCCTCAAAAGACAAAGGAACTCTCTGTAGCAATAGCAGAAGCTTCAACCGCAGCAGATGAAGAAACCCAGCAGCTTCAGCCTCAGACTCCAAGAAAGAGAGGTAGACCAAGAAAGACTTTCGAAAAATTAGAAACCCAACACCAAAAACAAAAAGAAGAAGAAGAAGCAAAAGCGGCAGCCGAATATTTTATTGAAATTGAATCAATAAAAAAGGCCAAAAGCAGCGAAGAAGACCCAAAACAACAACAGCAGCAGCAGCAGCAGCAGAAGGTGGAGGAGGGAAACGAGGGACCATCGGCATCTACTCGCGGAAAAAAGAAGGAAGACAGACAATCTGAAGAAAGACAACCTCCTAGAAGAAGCAGAAGAAGAAAAAGCAAACCCATAAAGAGCAGCTGAATCAGGTTATTAGTTAATTTCTGATTAATATATAGCCTTTTGTTTTCATCTCTGCAGATATTAATTAGTTAGGCAAGAAGAGCAAGATGATGATGAAAAAAAACAAGCTTTTTGTTTAGTATTTTCAAGAATTGCTTATGTTCACCATGAAACTTCTGGGTTCATAAATACTATATTCATATCATGATTAATTGTTCTTTCTTTAATGGGAAAGACACAGAAAGAAAAGGCCTTAGCTTATGTAAATATTCATTCGTTTATATTGGCTTTTTTTTTATTCGTTTATATTGCTTTGATTGTGCCTATCAAATATTTATTATGTTAATTAATCTACTCATCAATTCATCTAGTAGTATTATTAATTTTTCTGGCATACATATATATTTAATGAAAAAGATAGAATAATTCATCAAAATAATTACAAAATAATTACAAAGAGTTTTTTGATAGATAGAATATATTTAATGAAAATGTTTTTCATGGTCTACACCCAACCCCACTAGGAAATTGAAGGATATGTAGCCATTGGCATTTTTATATTATGTTATATACGATTATAACTATAGATCTTGTTTCAGTTTTTTCTTTCTTAAAAAAAATTAAAAACTCTAAATATTTGGTTAATTATATAGAATTTTCAAATTATTATTTTGTTACAATGTAATTTTTATTTAATGGCAAAAACAACTCTCATTTTAAGCTATATGTATTATAGGCTTATTGGAATTTAGATTGCTTATAGAAACAACAAAAATAATACAACAATGAAAAAGATATTTATTGGCTATCATTTGCTCTTCCACATGTTCCTACTTTCATGTTATAGTCACTATTATATAGTTCATGATTTTAATTAGTATTTATTTTCTTATAAAAATATTTTAATTTGTTTGTGTATATAACTTTTTAATATTTTAATTTTAATTGAAATCTTTAGTTGAACTTAATTATTTTAATTGTATTCATTTAGGAGTAAAATGTTATGAAATAATAATGTAGCAGTATGGGGTAACAATTTGTGTTAACGGATCGTATTTGTATCATGTCTTGATATATATTTATAACATGATAAAAGTCAACTAGACTTGGCAATGAGGTTGAGAATTCCCGATCTCATGCGAATTTGTCCCGAATAGGTGAGAATTCCTGATTTACTTTTCTATGAGAATGGATATGAGAGAAATTCATTCCTCATTGAAGAGGATGGAGTGGGGATGAGATTGATACTTCTGCCTCGACCCGGTTGAGACCCAATAATTTACTATATATATATATATATATTACTATATTTATTATATATTTTTTCTTTATAAAAAATTGTATTATATTAAATTTATGTATTAATTTAAATTATATTAATAATATATATAATTGATTTATTTAGTAAAATTATATATTTATATAATTTATAATTAATATAAATACTATAGTTATACTAATTAAACCTACGTATTAATCTATTTTGTGAATTATTTACATAATAGTAATTTTGTTAAAATACTATTATATTTTGTGCATGATAAATTAGTTATTTTATTATATAAATTTGTGATATTAATATATTATTATTATTTAATTTTTAAAAAAATTTATTGGAAATAGAGATCCATCCCGGAATGGAGACGGAATAAATTTATGACAAGGATAGAGATTCCTCATTATGGTGGGGATGGGGATTATACTTTATGCTCCGTCCTATTGCCAAGTCTATGGTCAATACGAATACGATACAATAAACTAATTATGTCTAAAATTTGAACATGAATTATTTAATAACAAGTTAATATGATACAACATATTTAATATGTTTAATATATAAAATTAGTATAACATGATTTAGTTAATATATATGTAAGTTATAATGTATCGGGTTAAACGTGTTAATACAACACGATACAAATTATCAAAAGTTAAACATATTTTTTCGTGTTAGCAGATAAATCCAAACACGACACAATATTTTGTGTCTTTATTGGGTTGACACAATTGTTACATAAACGCAACACGATAAGCTAATTGTATTTGAAATTTGAATACGAACATAATCCACTTAATAATTGGTTAACACAACATGATACGTTTAACAAAATTAACCTATAAATTGAATTGAATTAATATAATACTATATGAATAATATATATATATATAAATTATAATATGTCAGATTAAACGTATTAATATAACATAAATTATTAAAGAATTAAATATATTTTTTCATATTAATATATTAATTTAAATATAATATAATATTTTTTTTATATTTTTATCGTATTGATACGATTATAATATAAATACAGTAAATTTCAACCATAATTTGTAAATATATCGTATTGAGTTGGTATTATATTATTGTACTGTGATTATTATTGCCGCCGTATGTGGCAGAACTTGAAAAAGGATGTAATTGTGATTTTGAGCGAATTCTTTACGTGACTCTTTTAGGTAACCGAGAAAAGTTCTGGCCTTAAATGGAAAATAAAAATTCTAGAAAAAAAAATATTTGGTTACACATTGTGTGGATTTATTTAGATGCAACAATAATAATAAATTATTATGAAATAAAATTATGAACCACTTAGTGAGCTCATAGGTTAAGTGCTTAATCTCTATAAGATATATAAAAAAATAAATTATAATGAATTAATAATTTGAAAATCTAATTGATAAAAACATTTAAAAATTTAGTAAAACATATAATTAAAGTGAATATTTACAAATGTAATAATAGTTTGATATTTTTAAATAAATATATAATTTGCGAGAAATGAAGGATTATGGATATAATTAGTTGGCCAAAAGACCAAAATGGATTCCAACTCATTGCCAGTGATAGCACGTGACATTCACGACCTCCAAAATTATCAACAAAGTGACCCCAACAGCAGCCTCAGCCAACCAATTATCGAAGTTGACAGTTGTAATATTTACTATGTCGCATGCTAAGGGTGCATCTTATTATATAAATATTTTATATAAATTAAAATAAAAAATATTAAAATAAATAATTTTTTTATTATAAATTAAATAATTACCAATAAAATTTATAAAAACACAAAAACAGTAAGATTATTTCTAACAGCTTTTATATTTCTTCTTTTATCTGTATTTAAAAAGTTATGTCATTTAATAATTTTTTTATTTTTTATTTATTTATATCTTTAAGATGTAGGAGTACCAACAAATTTTAAGTAATATTTTATTTTTTGTGTTCTTACCGTCTCCTTATTTTTTTTATAGATAATTTTATAAATAAAAAATTAAAATAAAAGTACAATAAAAAATATTATTGTTATAAATTAAAATAAATATTTTATAATATAATTAAGAGCATTAAAAGAATTAGTCGGGTGAGAAAGGACAATTAGATTGACGTGTCTCTGATACACTGGACGACGATTGAGTACAAACTTCTAATCAAGTTTTCAATGTCATCTGCAACAAATCTTCGCACCCCCTTGGAGTTGGTTTCACGTGCTAATGGGACCTACTTTTCTCTTTTGGTCAACGGGTGGGGCATTCTTTTTTGTTTATTCAGAAATCTGAATTTGCTAATAAGAGCATCACCATCGCAGCATTTATATTAAATTGCAAAATTTTAGTTGGTAATTGTTAGAGTAATTGTATAAGTAGAGTAATTAATTAAAATTTTATAAGCTTGTAAGATTAGAAATTGGAGAAAAAAAATTTTAAGTGATTAAAAATTATTATAGATCTCATATGTATTATCCAATAATAATTTCAATAAAATTAATAAATAATATTATTTATTGATTTATATATCTAAAATTAATTAATATGTAATTAATAGTAAATATAATTAATTAACTAATTAAGCATAATTAATATTATTAATTTATTGTATAATTACATTTAATAAAATAAATATATTTCTTAATATAATTATTATAAAATTTAACTTTATTAATATAAAAATTAAAAATATAATTAATTTGATGAATTCAATTTCGTAATATAAAATATAAAATTAAATTAATATAATTATTATAAAACTAAATTTCATTATTTAAATTATTTTATAATTTTATAATTATGTTTTACGAAAATTATTAATTAATTTATAACAATAAAATTCAATTTAACATTTTAATTATTAATATTGAATATAATATTTTAAAATATTAATTGGGTCCTATAAATTGAAATTGATGTCAATTGGAGGAATAAAATGTATTTGAAAGTGAAGATGAAATTTTAGTGATGTAACAGTAGGATCCACAATTTACAATCACCACCCAATTGCATAGATGATGATTCTCTAAATGCTAAATTTTGAATTTTAAAAAAATATTTTTATATTTTAGATTTAATTTCTAAATCTGTAATTAAAAGTGTTGAAAATTAAAATTTGATGCATATTTTTGTTATTTTTAGCTATTAATTTATGAATATAATTAATATTATATTTATAAAACTATAGATTGTTATTGATGCATATTTTTTCTTTGGTTATCTTTTTTCTCAAATATTTAACATTAATTTAGTTTTTTTTTTTTTTGAAACCACATTAATTTAGTTCATCTGTAACAGAATCAAGATTTTTTTTTTTATGCACCAAAATGTGTGGATTTTAGACTGACATTTGGAAGTAAAAAATGCATAAATCAAAGAATTAGTCAATCATACAACATTGACATATATATTTAATACTACGATCTTCATATGCATGATATAGAAGAAGAATAAGTTAAATTTATCTTATTATGCCAATCATATGGTGGGGATCAATCTAACCTAATCCAACAAAATGGATTGTTTAATCGTTTTCCACCATATATCTAACATAATTAATCATATTTATTATACATGGATTAATCTAATTATATTCTATTATACATAAAAAAAAGTTATTACCATGCATTTACAATAAAATCTAGTTATATTCTATTATATACATAAAAAATAGTTACCACTAAGCATTTACAATAAAATACAATTGGATTTTATATCTAAACTAAAAGAAAAAAATATCAATCCATTTGGATGAAACAATGGACTTATAAATGGATATTCATTAGTTAATGAACATTGCATAAAAAAAAATTTCCTTATTAAATATCAGAGGATTTTACAAGATAATAGAACTGTAAGGACAGAAAAAGTGCAGCCTTTGCTCGTATGAAACTCAAAACACAACACACTACCCATTTTTTCCCTCTCTATAACCACTTGATGCAAAATTGTTTTATGGGTATATACAGTGTGTTATGACCCAAGAATTGACCCCAATAAAAAAAATTGAAAAAGAGACAGCTGCACCAACTAACCTTGTTGGTCAATGACTTGATTTATGGTGTCGCTCCTTCCTATATCGAGACTGATCCGGATCAAATCCACCTTCTGCTGCCCCACAAACAGGCCAGGATGGTGTGGCGGCCATGTAATCCTTGCTATTGAAAGGTTTTCCCGTAGTAACCTGCATTTTCAAGAGAAATTGTTACTGCTCGCTATGATCTAACTTTTCATAGTCTATCCAAGTGAACCATTGGCCTTTGACTCTGAACTTCTCAGTTTTTGCCAAGAGGACATAACATGAAGGAACATGCAAACTCATATTCCCCTTTGCTTTTAAGAGCAAATGCCTCTGAGAAAGCGTTCACATCACAAAGCCAGGGCACATTCTCCATTGTCAACTTTGATGTAGCAGAACTATGGGAGGAGGAAAGTAATGGGTGAATTAGGCCAGCCACGGTACCTCTCGGTATGCAAAAATTATTTATAATATAAAATTACTTCGATTATTTAAATTGTAACAATTAAATATTTTAAAAATTATTTATAATTCAAAATACTTCAATTTTTATTTTGTAACTAAATAGTACTTTTGTATTTAGTTATTGGAATTCGTTTAACATTGTGCTTGGAAAAAACGCTTTTCAGACAAAAAAAAATTTGTATTTTTAACTTTTTTGAGTTTTGAAAAATACTTTCGGTAGACACAAATAAATAAATATTTTTTCCAGAAACAAATTTGAAAAAAAAATTTCATAAATTTTTTTTAAAAAATAGTCAATTAAATTAAAAAATTCAAAACATGTTTTTGGAACACTGAACAGCACTCTTAAACACCATCTTAATCTGTCTAACAGAAGTATGACATGAAATATCCAGATGAATTTTAATAAAAACAAAATTAGTTATTATTTTATTTTTATTAAATTTTATCTTATATGAATATTTCATATCACACTTATGTTAGGAAGAATAAAAGTTAAAGACGGAAGTACTATTTAGTTACAAAATAAAAATTGAGATACTTTTGTTTTATACATAATTTTTGAAGTACTAAATTATTACAATTTATATAATTTAAATATTTTTGTATTACAAATAATTTTTCAAATATTAAATTGTAACGAACCATATAATTAGGTTATGATAGATGAAATTCACCAGAAAGCAATTAGTACCCAGCATTGAAGGACGATAAAACTTTTTTATGTTAAAGCAACTTACGATCCACAGTATGTCACGCCATTAATTTCAATGAAATCAGGTTGTCCAATGCTAAAGAGGTTAAAATACACATCTACATTCTCGGTATTCCATCCTTTAAACAGTGTTAAGCGATATACAGTGCATTGCTGTTTCTCTTTGAGGGCCTTCAAGGAATCCTGGCAGCATTTTAAAAAAAAAAAAAAAAGGCAAACCCATTTAAACAGCCAATATTATGTCAAGTAGAAACATTAGGCAAAGAATATCAGAAGTGCCAGCATGAAAACCTTTTATGCATTAACAGAAAGTAAATAGGACTGGGACCCATCTCTTGGCGGGCCCTAAAAGGACTTCCATCGCATGCAAAAACCTATAAGATGGGGACTTTGATAGCCTATTATTTGGCAGAATTGAAGTTTAATCTAGAACCCTTCAGTTTTTTGGCAACACTTAAATCCCAAAACTGCAGCAAAAAAGGTTGCAGTCAGATTGATGGAGATATCTCTGAATCTCTTATCAGTTCATGATGCACAAAGGCAACATAGGCACTTAAAACATTAGCCCGCCAAAGGTGCAACAATAAAATTACCCACAATAAAACGCTCCCAAAAGTCCCCAAATAATGGCCTGTCAATTGTCTTCAAGCTTTCCTTTGTTGTGATGTGTCGAATAAGTATGCTTTTATTGAGTATTTTCAGTGTTTATAATAGGTTTTATTTTGATTTTAGATACTTAATATGTGTAAAATTGGTGTTTTTAGATCTAACGAGAAGTTGGAAGCGATTAGAAGTCTTTTGGATGTAAATTTGCATAAAAAGATACTTTTTTTTCATGGTACACGCGACGACCATCACACACGCAATGCTTAAATAAAGCTTGAAAAGTGAAGTAGTTATCACCTGCGTGACATTTATCATGCCCGCAACGACCCAAGTTCCAGCCAAGTCAGTTTTCATCATGCCCACAATGCCTAGAACTGCTGCAACTTAATAAAAACGCTCTAAATGGAGGAAGTTGAGTTGGAATTGAACTCTTGAGACCCTTATGGAGAGATTTTATGCAACTTTAAGAGGGAAAACAGATTTTTGGGAGAGTTGGACATCAAATAGGAGTTGGAGAGATTTAAATAGATTTTATTTTTTGGAAATTAGGGTTCTCTCTTCTTTTCTTCTTCTCTTTTGCTTTTTTTTTTCTTGTATTATTATTGTGTTTTGAGAATGAGTTTAGGAATTTTAACTACAATAGTCATCTATCTACTTGGAGAAATTCATTGGGTCCCTTTTGAAGTTATGAAAAACAATTTTCTCCAAGTTTGAGTTGCTGCAACTTTTTAGGGAAGTAAGTTGGCTTTTTTTTTCTGCTTTAATTTTTGCTTAGATATTACTATAGATATGACATTGTTATAGCAATGTTAGACTAATTTCTTTATGGGTGCTTGGTGAGCAACCATAACTTATAAGGACCTTGTTTATTCTTTTGTTTAATGATGTTGATTTCCTTTTCGGTTCAATTGTTCTTCTTTAATTTTTTGTTTGATAATTGATTGGCCACCAATTATTAATCTTGGAATGAAAATCATAGGGTTGAGTTATTAGAAATATCACCTTTAATTTGACCTAAAAATTGAATTGAACTTTGTTTAATCCATTGGTTTGGTTAGTTAATGTCGTAGTGATTACCTTGAAATCATGATTCATTGAGCATAATTGGTTACAAGGGAATACAAGTTGGGAAATGCGAAACTAAATACCTAACCATCTCATTTGATAACTAAATTCAATATTTCAATTGTCATTTTAGTTCAATATATTTTAGTTTAATCTATTGCACTTAAAACTCATCAAAATCATATTAGTGTGTTTATGATCATTTTGTTGTGTTCATTGGTAAGCTTGATTAGTTATAATTTAAGCTAGCAATTCCGTGATAGAACAATCTTGAGAGTGTCTTACCAATCTATAATTGGTTCATGCACTTACGAGTTAACATTTGAGTAACATCAAGTTTTTAGTGTTATTACTGGGGAATTGCTAATTAAATTCTTAATTAGTTTCTTTTGCCATCTTGTTTTGTTGACTTATATTGTTTCATGTGTTTTGTCATTGTTTTGTTTTGTTCTGCATTTAGCTATTAGATTTATGATTTAAGTTTTATGCTAGATACAAGTAGGAAAGCAAAGTCATGAAATTCATCCACTTAGAAACCATACAAGCTGAGATCTAGAGTTCAAATATTCCTAGAACAATCTTTCGAGGAGAAAGAAGCCTTATCAAGAGAACCTGAATTAATTATTGAAAAAGAGGTTGATCAAATAGAGCGGGTAATAGAAGATCCACCTCAGAATCCGGATCCACCTAGAGTAGCAGTAGCTGCACAAAGGTAACTAGTTATGAAGGACTATGCTAGGTCCATTATAGGCAATACCACTTCTTGCATAGTCCTTAGAGAAGCTGCTAGGAATTACGAGCTAAAGAGCATTCATCTGAACATGTTCCTATCTTTTTATGGGTTAGCTAATAAGGACCTTTTTTACGTTCATAAAAGAATTTTATGCCACTGTCAACACTTTTCCTTTGAATAGTCTTGAGGAAGATCAGCTAAGGATGAGATGTTTTCTATATACACTAAAGGATAGGACCAAAGCTTGGTTGCTGACCCTACCATCCAACTCCTTGTGATATTGGGAGAAAATATATCATAAATTTATGACTAAATTTTCTTCCCACCAGAAGACAAAGAAATTGAGGGCCGAAATACAAAACTTTAGCAAAAAGGATTTAGACACTTTCCATGATGCTTGGGACAAGTTCAAGATGCTATTATTTCAATGTCCACACTATGGATATTCACTGCGAGTAATTAATTAGGCCTTTTATGATGGATTGACCCAATATTATTAGTGTATGGTAAATAATATTGCTAGAGATACAATACGGGAAAAGATGGTTGACGAAGTTTTTAATATCTATGAGATGTTATAAGTCAATTCCTAACAAAAGAGTGTGAGGGGGAGCAAGGCTGCGGTGATTGAAGTTTCTAGTGGAACTGAACTGACTTTTCAGATAGCCGAGCTAAGTAAGTCAGGATGCTAGTGAACAACAAGAATACATTCACTAATGAAGTATTAAGTAATTGCAATAATTATGGACATGAGGCTAATGCTGACTCTTCTTTTGATTCTTATGCAGGAAATAATATAGAGCAAGCCAATACTATGAACTTCTTCTAGCGTAGGCAGCAAAATAACCCTTATTCTAATACATAACTTATGTTAGAGGAACCATAATAATATTGTTTCCTCAGATGTATCAGAACTCTAATAATATTGTTTCCTCAATATTGTTTGAGTGAACATTGGTTGATAGAGTTACAGAAAAAAAAAACCCTATATCCCATATTTCAAAGTATAGAAAAGAACAAACTGCCTTTCCAGAAAAAGAAACACTCTAATCAGAGTAAAAATCCTCTTATCCCATATCCTATGATGAATATATCTAAGGAGATAACTCTTTCCACTAAAGGAGAAAACAATACACTAAAATCAAAAGAAAAAAGATAAATCTGGAAGGAGAAGAGGCGAAGTCATGAGGGCTGGTAGGAGAAGTATTGCTATCGCGATTAGATAAATAAGCAAAGGGAGAAGAAGAAGAGGCACTAATGGCAAAGGAATTACTGGATGAAGAATGATTTAACACGACCTTTTCTTTACACCTTGTTTGAGAATTTTCTATGGAGTTGAGAGAAAATAAGGGAGGAAAATAAAATTATTTTCTCTATCTCTATGATGTTTGGAAATTTTCCCTAAATGGGAGGAAAACATAGAAGGAAAATCAATTTTATTTTTTTTCATTATATTTTAGATTGAAGTAATATACATGAAATAACAAGATAAATGAAAGAAAATAAGACATATTTTCTTTTTTTTGGATAATTTATTGTTAGAGACAAAAAAGTTATGATATTACATATTTACATTTTTTTACATCATTTTATAATATACTAAGTACTTCACTATTATAATCAATGTTAAATAAAAAATAATTTTATCAGTAATAGTGATATTTTTTTGTCAAATCTCTTGTATTTTCTCTCTATTTTGGAGAGAAAATAAACAATAAAAATATAAATTATTTTACATTCCTTCTTTATTTTCCTTCCTTTTGACGTGAAAATACCTCTTTATTTTTATTTTCCTTTATTTTCCATTGATCCAAAATACTCGAGGGTGAAAATAAATCTCTTCCTTTTTTTTCTTCCTTCCCAAACAGATAAAATAACAATACCTCTTATTTTATTTCCTTATTTTCCTTTCCCCTATATTTTCTCTCCTCCCAAACAATGGCTTAATGTCCTTTAGCAATGTAGTGTAACCCATTTCATGGTTGATTTCTGGATTCACCTTCTCTGCCCCCTTTTTCTCTTCCGCCATCGAATAACCACCAACCTAGTACTGCTCCTCCCTCAGGCACCAGATTGGACTTTTTTGGATATCTAATCCAATCTAGAACAATAGTCCAATTAGCAAAGAAGCACATCCAAAATTGAATAGGTTAGAGTGTAAAAAAATAAAAAGGGATAGATCATACCCGATTTTTCCGAATGAAAGCAAAGTTATGAGAATCCGCTACAGACCACTTAACACTTCTCTTTTAGGATCAGGAAAATGAAAAAAAAAATCCTAAAAATCTTTTAGGTTGTACTGACCAAATTAGAGGTGCAATCGAACAGGAAGGAAGAGAGATGAGATGGGAGAAGTCTGAGATATCCTGGCAGATCATCTCACTTTTCTCTCTGCAAATCTAATAAAAAGATTAAAATAAAACAAAATTAAGTTCCTGCTTGGCATCTAGCGTCAAACTTAAGTCGTAGCTTTATTATTTTATTACAATTCAGTACCTGAAAGAGTATTTGTAACACAAAAGTATTCAAATTATGTAAATTGTAACAATTCAGTACTTTAAAGATTATTTGTAACACAAATTTATTCCAATTATGTAAATTATAACAATTCAATATCTCAAAAATTATTTGTAACACAAAAATACCTTAACTTTTATTTTGTAACTAAATTATGTAAATTGTAACAATTCAATACCTTAACAATTATTTGTAATACAAATGTACTCCAATTATGTAAATTGTAACAATTCAATAGCTCAAAAATTATTTGTTACACAAAAGTACCTCAACTTTTATTTTATAACCAAATAGTACTTTTGTATTTGACTGTATCTCCTTAACATAATATGATATAAAATATCAACATTAGATAAATTTTAATAAAAATAAAATTAGCCATAATATTCACATCAGATAAATTGCAATTTTACTAACCGGATATTATAACTAATTTTATTTTTGTTAAAATTTATTTGGATATTTCATGTCATACTTCTGTTAGAGAGACTAACGGGGTGCTATTGAGTGTTCCAAATGCATATTTTAAATTTTTTGATTTAATTGACTACTTTTTTTAATTTTTTTGATTGACTAAACGAGACCTAATAGCTGAAAACAAAAATACTATTTAGTTACAAAATAAAAATTGAGGTACTTTTGTATTACAAATAATGTTTAAGGTACTGAGTTGTTACAATTTACATAATTATAGTACTTTTGTGTTACAAATAATTTTTGGAGTACTGAGGTATTACAATTTATATAATTGGAGTATCTTTGTGGTACAAATAATTTTTATAATATTGTATTGTTACAATTTATATAATTGAAATATCATTGACAAAATTCATCCGTATAAACAATAAGCAACTTTATTATTTCTTTTTTTATTTTTTTTATTTATATAATTTTATTAATAAAAAATTAAAATAGAAAGCGAGATTGTTATGCTCTAAAAGCCATTGTATAACTGCATTTTACGATTTTATCCCCCCTTTCTTTCAGAAAAGTAATTAGGAGTTTCATATTTTACATCTTGCTATTAAGAATTAAGATAGGATTTTACAATAAACGCCCTTTACTAAATTGATTGACAATAAGGCTAAGCCCAGCCCTTCATTTTTGCGTCAACTTCATCATGTTATCAATTGCCACTAATAGTGAAATCTTATTCTAGCAATAAAAATCACTTTTAACGTGTTTTTTAAGCACTTATAATTCGATGGAATATAACTATTTATATTATAATTATTCATTTTTATGGAATAATTTTTTTTTTGTTGAACTGAATATTGGATGTGTTTTTAATCTCTAATATTCTGATTAAAAAAAATTCTTCTTAATCTCTAACGCTAGTGAACTCAGATTTAACTTAAAATGCACTTGAATTCGTGCAATGTAAAGCATTTGAATTTGTGTAATGTGAAAAGCAGTATGCAAATAAAAATAAAAATGATAACAAAAAGAATAAGATTGTCAGATAAAAGAGGAAAGAAGTTAGAAATATGGACAATAAATAATTGAATTAGAAAAAGCAAAATTTGTTAAGCATAAATACCATTTATAAAATATTAAGAAAATGTTTATTTGTTGCTAGTATTATGTCACAATTGTCAACAATATCTTTGGCGACGAGTTCCGTTGTCGCCATTGTTCAAGAAAAAGACTTATTTTTATTTTCATATAATTAATTGTTATAATTATATAATAATAAATTAGGAATAATGTTAACAAATAATACTTATAATATAAATAATTAAATTGGAAAAAACTCAAATAAATTAACCATAAATATCAATTTAAAAATATTATGGCAAATGTACATTCATCGCTATTTTTTTGCGACGGGAAAATTTATTGCCGTATATTGGTTCCGGCAACAGCTCCTCCCGTTGTTGAATTCTCAATAGCGACTAAATTTTGTTACTGACAGGGCTTACAGCGACAAGATTTCATGTCGCTAAAAATTCATATATTGTTAAAAAAACACAATCGCATTGTTAAAATCCATTAAAATAATTTTGAAAAATTACGATCAAATGATACTTTAGAATTTGGTAAAGTGACTTTACCATTTTCCACAGTGATATGAATATAAATATACGACAAGCACAGCATATGGAAAATCAAAATATTCTTTTGATAATTTTGAATAGGTACGATGGGAAGAAATTTTAAAGTTACAGTGTAACAATTTTATATCAATTTCGCAGTTTAGAGTTCATGAACATAAATAAATTTTTTCATGAACATAAATACATAAATATGCCATTCAAAGTATATTTATAACTAGAAGGCAAAAAATTTTAAAGGTTATTAAATTTTCTAAGTTGAAAAACGATACAGTATGTTTGATAGTATTAAAAAAATTAAATTTATGACTAAAGTCAAAAATATTATACGACTTAAGCTCTTGTTCTATTTTTCTTTTTATTGATAGGCGATATGACTGCTTTATTAAAAAAAATGTATATAGGAGAAAAGGAAAAAAAATGTCATACAAAATTCAAAATGGCATCATTTATCTTCAGTTTAAAACAAAAAAAACGAAAAGACATCATTTAATCCAAATATGGTGAAAAATTCAATGTAACCCTTCAAGTCAATAAGATTAGAACATGCACTT